>CAUYSK010067769.1:0-57177 GCA_963575035.1 Avahi laniger | reverse complement strand
GAATGTTCATAGCAGCACAATTCACAATTGCAAAGATGTGGAAACAACCCAAGTGTCCATCAATACATGAGTGGATTAATAAACTGTGGTATATGTATACCATGGAGTACTATTTAGCTTTAAGAAACAATGGTGACATAGCACATCTTATATACTCTTGGAAAGGGCTGGAACACATTCTACTAAGCGAGGTATCCCATGAATGGAAAAACAAGCACCACATGTACTCACCATCAAATTGGTATTAACGGATCAACACATAAGTGCATATATAAGAATAACATCTATTGGATGTTGGGCAGGGGGGAGGGGGGAGGAGGGAAGAGGGAGGAGGGGACGGGTATATGCATACACAAAGAGTGCAATGAGCACCGCGCAATAGGAGGGACATATTTGAAACCTGGACTGAGGGGGGGAGGGGGGGCAAGGGCAACACACGTAACCTAAACATCTGTACCCCCATATTATGCTGAAATAAAAAAAAAGAATTTATGATACCACTAAACATTTTCAAAATTAAAATGTAGCTTCTATAAAAATAAAACAACAAAAATCTCTACTGTTTAGAGTAAAAGTTATGTTGACATCATTAATCAAATCACATACAAAAAAACTTGATTCTGAAAGGATCGCTCTGAATGAACATTTTAGACTTTTGATCATTTTAGACACACAGAATAGAATCTGTACCTGTAAGGAAGCAGCATCTCTCACTGCCTGAAAATGAATGATGACATGTATTGGACAATAAGGTACAGCATAATAACGTGTCTCGTGAAAATGCATAGGACAGAAAAAGAAGTCTTGCTCTTTAAATCCATTAGAAAAGAACATGTACAAATTCAAAGCAATCAGTGTCAGAAAACAGATGTAAGTATTCAGCTATATTAAAAAACAAAGAACAAAAGAGCTGGAATGATCTTAATGAGATATTTATTCTAATCAATACATATATGTAGTATATATGTATCATTTTGGAAAGGGAGTTGTTTTTCTTCTTTCAAAACCCTTCTGCTAGAATGCCTACCCCACCCTGACCTCTTTCCCGACTGTCAGTCTTAAGCTAATATGTTGATCAAGGAGCCAAGCTCTAACAAATACAATAAACAAAGTCCTGGTAAAAATTTGTACAAATGGTTTACTGGCCCAATTTAAGTACAAAGAAAGTTAAGCACAAAGTATAATTTTGCCAGAATATTACAATAGAATGTTAATGAGGAGTATTGAGGCTGGGTCTACAAATGCTGAACTGGATTGGAAAGGAAACAAATGTTTAAAACAAAAACAAAAAATCTGTGTGTCTGATTAGCCGTAGTTTGCCAATGGCTCCTCTAGCAGCTGAAAGCCCAGGAACATTTCTTCTGCTGATCTCATGCCATCTTCTCAAATCACTATGCTCGTGAGAGGCCCCAGTGAGTTAGTTCCACCAGACGTGTGCTGACTCAGGCCAGCCGAGTGCGATTGAGAGCTCACCTGCACATAGCAGCCCTGAGCTGGTCAGTTTATTTCTGATGTGAGAGAAAGAACAGTTCACTTCTTCTCTAATTAGACACTAGCAAACTAAATGAGTAGATTCATAGGTGTAGACTATCATTTTACCACCTGAATGAGAAAAGGAGAGATGGCACAAATATGATTCTTCAGCAAATTGGCTACAGCTGCCAAATTGCACATTCGGGCAGCCCAAGACAACAACTATTTAACAGAATATCTATGTTAGGCCTAAAATTTTCCTAAGACATGCTTTTCTATATCTTATCATCAGGTGGGTTGAGGTACATGTTAAGAGGTGTAGATTAGACATTAGTTTAGCTTCCTAACTAGATTAAGCTTGTGAAAGTGCACATAAAGGATGGATTCATTTAAGATTCACGGCTTTGACTTCTTTTCGCCTCAGTTTATTCATCTGTAAAACGAGACAAACAAATATCTGCCTAAAGACACCTCCTAGTATTGAGCTGAAAATAAAATAAATAAGCAATGCATTTTAGAGTTAAAAATGCAAAGTATAATTTTTATTATGAGTCATTGTCCTCTTTAAGCTATTGATTTTTTAAGTCTTATTTTCTTTGTGTTCTGTTTCTACTTTTGTAGTGTAAGAATACTTAATACTTATAAATACAAAGGCAAATTGTTCAGATCTAATGGAAAGCACAGAATTTGATATTAATATTAATATATAAAAGTTCTTAACTCTTCTAGATCAACAAGATTCTAAATAACAACCTCAAAGAAAACATGTCATTAATGGAAAAAACTATAATTTCAAGAAGTAAATTACACCTAAAAATTTGTTGAAAGGAGATTTCATGTTAAGCATTCTTACCACAACGAGCTAAAATGAAAAAAAAAGGAAAAAAGTAAATAATTTGCAACCTTGTTGAGGTTACTATTTGTAAACTTCCTGCAGACTTCAGGAAAAGGATGCAACATAAGATATTGCTGTTGTACACATCACATGCTAATTGTAAGCTCCACTGAAGAATATGATTAGACTTTGGCTCACAAACTATTGACAAAAAAATGGTTTTCAAATTTTATGTGATTATTTCATTTTCATAGAATGAAAAGTTTATGGAGGTAGAAATGTTATGGTCTTTTTGTCTTTTAGATTCTATTCCTTCCTATTCTGTTCCCATATATGCATATTAGGGAATGCTAGGGAGATGATGAGGGGAAAGCTTTATTAAAAGAGGACAATTTTTTCTAGCCAATTGCCAATCTAAATCTAAGTTCCTGAGAAAAAACAGGTCTTCTGTTGAACCACTACTTAGTAGATATCAGTTTCTCCAGAACGGCACAATGGGCTGAGATCTCTGCTCTGCCACTCACTAGTGCATGACAGAGAGCAAATTATTTAACTGTTTTCTCTCTGTGTTCTTACCTGTTAAGTGGGAATAATGCATGCTTGTGAAACTTGAACAAATTAATACATATAGCACTTAGAACATAGTAAATGCTCAATAAGTTTTACTTATTACTTCCAGATATATTGCACATTTAAAAAAAATCTTTGTTTTCTGTAAAAGTTAATCTTTTTTGCTATGTTTGAAATTAAGAGATGCTTAAGATAGAGGAAGGAAAGAAAGAAAGAAAGAAAGAAAGAAAAGAAAGAAAGAAAGAAAGAAAGAAAGAAAGAAAGAAAGAAAGAAAGAAAGAAAGGAAGGAAGGAAGGAAAGAAAGAAAAAAGAAAGAAAGAAAGAAAGAAAGAAAGAAAGAAAGAAAGAAAGAAAGAAAGAGAAAGAAAGCAAGAAAGAAAGAAAGAAAGAAAGAAAGAGAAAGAAAGCAGAAAAGAAAAGAGAAAAGAAAAAAGAAAAGAAAAGAGAAAAGAAAAAAGAAAAGAAAAGAAAAATTTATTAGGCTATTGTGGAAGAAACATATTTTAAACCTGACTTAGAATTGAAACGAAAGACTTCTGATAAGAGAAGACCCAGTCGGGCCAGAAGACAGAATTGCCCATGGAACTTGAACTGCTGCCATCATAGGTCACCTTGTGAAAGCAGGACCCTACAGGCACTGTTGGACACACAGTCCTTTTGGAGGACAGACCAGGGATGCAGATCAAAACTACCCAGCTTTCATTCTCTGCCACTCAGAGAGCTCTTCTTGGGAATGTAAATGGTAAGAAATTAGTCAAGAGAGGAATAAACTCTTCTGTGTTCATAAAAATGGCATTATAATATTATGCATAATCTTGAAAAACTAAGAAATAACCTATCTCATAGAGGAATGTCTAATTGACAGCATATTATACCATTATTAAAATCATACATATAAAAATTAGACATTTGGAAAATAATGTTTAATATTAGAGAAAAAAGAACTTGAAAGTGTACATATCTTATTACTGTATTTTTGTGCAAACACATCTCCATAAATATTTTTTGCAATTATACAATTAAAAGCAGTAAGGGAACTGAAAGAAAATAACTATATTGTGCGTGGAATGATCAAAAGTAAAAATTCTTTGTAATGTTCTACATTGATGCTAAAAGAATAAATACAAAATTAAAACATAAACGCATACGAAGTACAATGCTAAAACTAATCAAGCAACTTATGTTGTAACAAACCAATAGCTTAAATCACTACTGAATACCATGAAGTCATAGAGGACTTTTACTACCTTTCAGCTAATACTTACGCTAATACTGAAACAGTGTTCATTTCACGTGTTATGACTTAGCAAGTTTGAAGTGAAAAAATGTCTTGATTTTTTTTTCATTTAAGAAGTAAATGTAAAATAGTTAATTGTTCAATAGGTAATTACATAAAGAATAGGTAACAATAGAAACCAACATTTACTCAACACGTATTATGTGTTTAGGTAGGTTTTTAAAATATATATGATTTCTTATTTAAATACTATGAGAAAATTAAGATTGATAAAACCAAAGTTAAAAAAATTATCAAAGACCCTTCTGGTCAGGCATCATGCTTGCCTCTAGGAGTTCCATAAACCACAAATAAAGGCTAAAAAGAATGTGTGTCAACTAAGTAGGTCATGAGCTTCCTCAATGCTGACTTCAGGAGCAGATTTCAACCTCATGCTCAGAAACATGATCCCTCAAGCACACTTGAGCTGACCATGGTGCCTCCAAAGTGAGGCTGGAAATGAGCGAAAGACCAACGACAGAACATGTGATTCCTTCTCCCAATCCAAGAGGATCATGAGGACAGATATGATCTCGGGAAGGAGGAATGGAAAGGAAGAAACCACCATGATTAGGACTTGAACTTAGAATTTCCGGAATAAATACCTCAAAGAGAGACCTGGAATCAAAACAGATTGTCTAAACTGGATAGGCAATGAAACCCCCAGTTAACAATATTCATCTCTTTCCTTGCTACCCAGAGGAGTAAGGAGGGGGTGTGGAGAGGAAAGCTTGAGTTTAAGGAACATTATGTAGATTATAGAAAATGAAGCGAATTTTCTTTGCTTATCTAAGCAGTATGTTAATACCTTTCTGTATGCTGGGATCTCTGAAAGTAGAAATCACATTTTATTTTTCTACATATCCCTCATTAGAAATTAGCACAGTGGCCTCAGATAGTTATACAAGAAATGGCATTAATAAATAAACCATAAGACCTGAAGGGATAAGAGAGGTTTCCTAATCCATCATCCTGTTTTCAGGATGAGAGTGAGAGAGAGAGAAATTGAAAAAGAAACTGTATAACGCAAGTACTTTCAAAAATGATTTAAATCCAGTCAAAGCAGCAAGTGAGAGGTAGTTTGAAGTCCTAACCCTCAGTATCTTACTCAAATTGATCTTATTTGGAAGAGAGGTATTACCAATATAATCAGTTACCATACTGTAGTAGGGTAGGCCCTTAAACCAATATGACCAGTGTCCTTGTAAGAATAGAAGATAGACACCCGTGGGGAGAACGCCATGTGACTGTGGAGGATGATATCAAAATGCTGTAGCTTCAAGTCAAGGAGTGCCAAGTGTTGCCAGCAAACTACCAGACGTTAGACAGAAGCAAGGCAGGGTTCTTCCCTGCAAGTTTGAGGGAGAACATGGTCCTGTTGACCTCTTGATTTTGGACTTTTAGACTCCAGAACTGAGACAATAAATTTCTGTTGTTTCAAGCCACCCACTTTGTGGTACTTTGTTATACAACCCTAGAAAATTAATACAGAAAAATGCCCTGTTCTATTTCATCAAATCTAAGACACCACTGATTGCAAGATGGCCTGTTATTTTACATACCTTCAAGAGAGAGAGAAAAAAGCTGCCAATTCGATTTTGACATTTTCTCAATTGAAAGATGCAAACCGATTTAGAGGTGTTAAAAAAAATCTTAGAACCTATAAAATATGATATCTGGATTCTGTTAGCTCATTTTAATACTAATGTTTGGATGAGTATTAATTTGAATGAGTCTTCTAAGATACCAGGTACCTTCAAAATACTCCCCAGTTGGTTCCTAAACAGGTTTCAACCCAAACGGGAAGTTTTCAGATAAGCAAAGCATGTGAAATGATACCAAATAGGAAGAACCTTTTTCAGGGCATACATGGGATGTATTTTTCACTCGAGTATCACATAGTACTAATCCTTACCTCTGGGCAATATCAAGCCTGGGAAAAAATGAAAATTGAATAAGTTGTTTCCTATCCCTGCCTTGTAAGTTATTTTCATGTTACTAGTTACCATCATAACCACCGCTTTCATTGTATTATATAGCCTCTTAGAGTCATTGACAATTTAGGCCAGTGGCTCTTGACCTGAACTGCACATCAGAATTACCTGGGAAATTTTTGGAAAAAAATCTATTCCTAAATTCAAAAGCTTAATAACACACTCTATTGGCAAGATTATGGAGAAAGACTCTCTCATACATTGCTGGTTGAAATGCAAAAATCATATAGCCTCTATTGAGGAGAATTTGCTAATATCCATCAAAATGCCTTTTGACCCAGAAATCCCACTTTTAGGAATTTACCCCAAGGGATACACTACTATGAGTACAAAAAGAACCTTAAGTTAAAATATTATTCACTGTGACATTATTTGTCATAGCAAAATATTGGAAATCACTCAGGTCATCCACAGGAAGCTAACTGAACAAGTTCTACTACATCCATACAATGGAGTACTATTTTACAGTAAAGCTATAAAAGAAAGCGAGTATGACTTCTGAGAAAAGATATGGAGTGAAAAAAAGTAAGTTACAAAAAAGTATGCTACCATTTGTATATCTCTATACTTACATAGAATTCATATATAATTATTTTGATAAAAATATAGGAAGAATAAAGCAGAGGTGAACATACATTGCTTCCTATTTAGGGCCAAAAGGAGAGGAAATCAATGGTAACAAGAACTGGAAAGTATATAAGCTTCTCTGAATATAATTTTTTTAGTAATTTTGAAGGGTTTTGAGTCATATAAATATTTCATATATTCAAAAATAAAATTATATCAACAAGGATGAAAACAAACCCTAACATTTAACTCAAACAGAAACAAGCCCAAATATTTATCAAAACGATAACACAATTATATAGAAAAAAAAGAATTATTCAAATAACAATACTTAAACACATTTCTCTTAATGTATGCCCCTTAATGAGATATTTTCTCAGGATAAAAAGAATAACAGGAATACTGTAAACATTACTTAGTAGATTTTTTGATTATTATAACTATTTTTGTGCATGGTAAGATAGAATAAATGAGTAAATATATTGATGTTGTTGGGATCCAGGGTTCACATTGCGGGAGAAGCATGAATAGATGTGGAATGGGGAAGATAAAGAGAAACCCTGAGGTTCTGGATTTGAAATGGAGTCATTGGCACAAATTCATGGTTGCAAAAATATATACATTTTTAGCTCTATCCCCTGAAGAGGCCCAGAAGCAATGTCCTCTAGAGACAATGAATATACTGGTACCAAGATCTCAATTTGGAAATACCATTCACCACTGAAAGGAAACAATGTTCCCTGGAGAAATGGCTGATTCCAGGTCAGAGATAGGTAACATACAAGGTAAACCTAGAATATTCTGTGTCAGAAAGCAAAGAAAGTAGCCAAAGAGTGATAAATAGAAATTAAAAGAACAAAGCAGGAAGCACAAAAGGCTAAATATGGAACAATTTGGGAAATTAAAAACTGGAACATATTGGATTGTAACACATCAAATTAAAAAAAAAATCCATGAGTCCATAGTGATAGTGGAGTAGGGGATTTTTTATATACAGAAGAATGCCAGAAAATAAATGTAAAAGGAATAATAGAATTGGGAAATGACTATTTTGTAATCTCTAATGCGGTTCAGACAATGATCATCAATGAATGCTAAAACTACTTAATGAAAATGTGTTGGAGAACATGATATTCACATAATACCAAAATGTCTTCTCATAGATTACTTATTAATTATAAAGGAAAAAGCATAACTTCAAAATGAGATAAAAATTTTGGCAGACACCGTCTTAACCAGGTAACAAAATATACTGAGTCCCCCAATATGATATAATGAAACATACACAACAGCACCTGTACAGTTTTCTTCCTAAAAATGTTTTACCTAAATCTAATCATGAGAACACAATCAGACAGATTCAGAGACTTTCTGTAAGACAAGCCTGAACTCTTCAAAAATGGCAAGTTCATCAAAGGCAAAACATAGGTGGGAAAGTGCTTGGAACTAAAGAAGTCTAAAAAGACAGTATCACTAAATGCAAGGTGTATGATCCTTGACTGGAGTCTAGATTTTTAAATCAGCTAAAAAATACATTACTAAACAAACAAACAAACAAAAAATATTACTGGACAATTGAGATAGTTTAAATATTGACTTATCATATTGTTGACTTTAGTGCAGAACTTTTTTTTAACCTGTATTTCAGTCAGATGATATGATTTGTATGTAGTGAGCATCAAAGTTTTAATCATCAGTTATTATTAATATAACAAATAGGCCTTCTAAGCATTTCATGTAATGTTTTTAACTTAGTCAGAGTATTTTTTGTCATAATAAAATAGTTTCAAATGTAGAAATTGTTTTATATTGGTAAAGATAAAAACTATGTCTTACATGAATTCTGCTTTTCTCACTCTGCCCAATCAACTGAAAATAATTGTTCCCCAGTTAGTCAACCTACCACAGCATGCAAATTGAAAAGTTACAATAACAAATAAACCAAAAATGAAAGTAAATTAAAACAATTCATGCATATAGACAGAGACTTTAGCTTTTTCACCTTTCTTCTGTTGTAATAGTTAGCACAAGGCCTGTTATATGATATTAGGTGTGAAAGGTCCAATTTCCTTAAGTACTAAGTTCGACAGTGAATATCTCTGAAAATTCACTTTGACACTTCTTGCTTTATTTTTATTGTGAAGGTACACCCTCACAATATCACGATTTGGCCTGTGATTATCTTTCAAAAATTTTTTAGAGCAATTTTTGTGAAACTATGAGTAAGTCAAAAATTCATGGTATTTTTGAATGTGAGTTCCCTGTGGAAGCAATGCTGCACATACAGCTCGAAATGTCAACAAAGTGTTTGGGAAGGATGTGGCTAATGAACTCACAGTACATTAGAGTTTGAAAAGTTCCATTCTAGTGATATTAATCTTGAAAATGAGCCACGAGGGAGACCTGAGACCAAGATGTATGATGATGAGCTGAAAGCTATAGGAGAAGCAAATCTGTCTCAACCTACATGTGAATTAGCGGTAAGGTTTGACGTTACTATTTGAACAATATTGGACCATTTCAAATAAATCAGTAAAGGAAAGAAGCTGGATAGATGGGTTCTGCATGAATTAAACGAGCATCAGAAGAGAAATCATCTTGAAGCTTTCCTTTCTTTGCTATCACAACATAAATGTGAGCCATTTCTACACCATATTGTTACATGATGACAAATGGATTTTTTGACAATTGCAAGCAAGCAGCACAATGGTTGGATAGACATGAAGTGCCAAAACACAGTCCCAAACTGAATATTCATCAAAAAAAGCTAATGGTGTCTGTTTGGTGGTCTAGATTTGGTATTATCAACTATGGCTTCATAAAACCCGATCAACCGATTACAGCGAATGTCTACTGCAACCAATTGAATGAACTGATGAGGAAGTCTGCAATTAAGCAGCCAAGATTGGTCAATAGAGACAGGCCAATCTCCTTGTAAGACAACACTCAGCCACATGTTGCACAAACCATGTTGCTCAAACTACAGCAGCTGAACTTGGAAACTCTCTGTCATCCACCATATTCACCAGACCTTGCACCAACTGAGTACCACTTCTTCCAGGCTTTGGTCCACTTCTTTCAAGGAAAAATATTCAATTCTCAACAAGCTGTGGAAAACACCTTTCACAATTTCATCGCCATTCACTCTCCAGGCTTCCTCGTTGCTGGCATAAACAAGCTACCATTAAGATGGCAAAGCTGTGTCGATGCTTTAGGTGCATACCTTGATTAATTGTACTGCTCCTTGTTTGAGATATAATAAATGACACTTTTGATCCAGAATCAGATATTTCATATTTAATGACCTAATAGATGCTTGTTATATCTCAAGACACAGCCAGTTAATTAAGATTATTAGAGTTGACTCAGAAACAGGTACAACATGGAGATAAAGTTTGCAGAACATGGAATATGACAGAAAATTGGTGATCATTAGGCCACAGGGTCAGAGCTCCCAATGACAGATGCCACATCCCAAAGTGTGGTCAACGGTGGGGATGATTAATTACCTGGTGCTCGTACTGTCTCTCCTTTTTCTGCACCCATAATGGACATCAATTTCAAGCACCCACTGCTAAAAATCACCATTAACAATGAGGTAAAAAAGTATTTCATATGAAATGCAAACTGCACTTTGAAACTCTTCTTGTTGCACCTTTGAAAGGAAGCTTGCCTCGCTTGCAACCAGGCAGGGATGGACGATGCTCAGTAACTGTTAAATTAGAAAGTGAACTAAAGTATGGAAGAGTAGCAAAAATAATTTCCTTCTACACTGCAGCATGTATTATGACCTCAATATATAATATGGCAAGTGCTTACCTGGTTGCAAACTGAGCAAAAGCAAGAAAGCTGCCCCACTTCACAGAGATAAGTTGCTGATTGAGATAACAGAAAGCAAGTCTGAACCAGACAGCTACAAAGGTGTTATTTCAAGGTTTTCATGGTGCTTGTGGTATCTGCTAACCTGGGGTGTTTGAAATAAATTCGAAGGAATTCTTGATTGTGGTTTCTCTATCTGACTCTTCGATAAATAACACTCATGTTTCTCCCATTCTTTAAAATTATACCCCTATTAATTTGTTTTCAAGACTAGGCTTTTAGGCACTAAATAGGACATACCATAAAGCAGTTTGAAATTTTATGGAAAATGACATGTTTTTGAGAAATGTTTGTGCAGCATTTTTTATTTGCAAATTATTTTCTGTTGCAAACATCCTAGCTAATTATCCATCCTAGTTATTCAGGGACCAGATCACCCTTATATTACATATGTGAAAAACAAGATGTAGAGATAAGTTCAACTGGAGTTAACTAAACTTTGCATGCCTCCTAGCCAATGAAAATAAAAATTATTTGCCCCAGATTATACGATTAATCAATTATCTGTCCATGATTAAAACTCAGCCTCAAAAGCTCCAGCTCAGTTCCTTGAATCATTTAGTGTCTCATAAGGATT
The DNA here is from genome assembly GCA_963575035.1 of Avahi laniger. Classification (NCBI taxonomy): domain Eukaryota; kingdom Metazoa; phylum Chordata; class Mammalia; order Primates; family Indriidae; genus Avahi; species Avahi laniger. The sequence continues at coordinate 46,005 of CAUYSK010067769.1, read as the reverse complement.
TTATTGTTTTGTAATATATTGATCTTTTCTTGAAAAATTAAAGTCTTCATAGTAAAATGCATAGTTGTCAAAATTATAATTGTTGACTCTTTAGGCAATAAAGGTACCATTTATTTATTCTGTATTTTCTAACTCCCATATTCCCAGCATTGCCATCTCTTTCTCCTTGGCTTATCCAAGAATCTCCAATTTTATGAAATCTCCTGACATTAATGTTGCCATTAATGTACTATTTTATTGCTTCTTCTTTTTAGTAAAACTTTTTGACAAAATAATCTAAATTTTCTGTCTTTGTTCTGGCACTACCCAATCACTCTTCAATCCACAAAAATTTACTTTCTGTCTCAACCAATTAATTGATATGTTCTGTTAAAGTTTATCAATAGACTCAATTATTCCTAAGTCCAAAAGGTACTTCGAGACCTTATTTGTCATCCTTAATCTGACTGATACATTTTGCTTTGTTGAGTTTCCTCTTGCTTCTCTATTTTATCCTCTGTTCAGTGCTTCTCTAGGTTTTTCATGAGCTACTGCTGGTTTGTCTCTCTCTTTCATGTTGGAGTTTCAGAGTTCTGTCCTTAATTCACTGTTCTTTTCATGGTATAACTTCTCTTTGGATTGTCATCCTCTTTCAAGATTTAAACTACCTCCTGCACTCTAGTGATTTCCAAAACCAAAACTCTCTCCATGACCTTTCCTCCAGATTTCAGACTGACATATACAAATGTCTGTTGGATATTTCTAATCAGATGAGAGTCATGGGCTATGTCCAAAATTTGTTTTATCCTCAATCCTGCCCCTCCTATATTCCCTATATCATTTTAATGACTCAACATCTACCAAATCTTAAATCTAATCACATAACTAGCTTTGTATTTTTCCTCACTCTCCACTTTCAATTAACCAACGCATTTTGTCAATTGTACCTCATTTATTAAAATAATCTTCTCTTCTCTGCATCTACTTTCTCCCTCGTAGTCTCTTAATTTTAATTATGTTCTAATTGAGTTTCTGTTTTTAGCTTTGTCTTCTTCAAATTCATTCACTGCACCAAAGCCATCTGCATAAAATGAAAGGTGATCATCATTCTCCTTCTTACAGTCCCCAAAGCTTCCCTATAGTTTACAGAATAGAGTACAAGTTTATAAGAGTAGGTACAAGGGAATTTATAACCTGGTTTGCATCTACCATTGCCAAAATGCCTGATATGTCCTGCCTCACCATTTAATAATACCAAAATTATAGTATTTTGTTTGCCAATTTATAGTTGCCTATCCACATGGAACTTTACCAAACCTCAGCTATAAACTCTGTCTAGAGCCCCCTTCCAGTCTCTCCCCTGTGGCATTTATTAGTACTGTTTCCCACCATTTCCAGATGTCCTTCTGGATACATGGTAGGATAGCACTCCCATCCCCTTGAAGATGGCCACGACCATGTGACTTGCTTTGGCCAACAAAAAATGAGTAAAAGCAAAGTGTGTCACATCCAAGCAGAAGCTTTTAGGAACAGATGTATGATTCACCATATTTCTTCTTCCCACCATGGCAAATAGCAAGATTCCAGAGCATCCATAGTAAGGACACTATACTGAAATCAACATGAAAATTAAGAGAGAAATAACCTTTTTTGCATTTAGCTCCTAAAATATTTGAAATATTTATTATGGTAGCATACTCTAAACTATCTTGACACGTACAATCTTTCTATTCTTTTATTTGGATAATTCTTACTTATGTTTAAAACATACTTGCTATTTACCCCTCTCAGAAAGTTTTCCCTGAATTTCCAGGTATCAAGGGCTTCCATATCTCTCTGCTCACAGATCCATCACCTATCTACTACCTTATGTGGAATTTTCTCTGTGTCATTTACTCCTAACAAGCTGAGCTCCTTTATGGAAGAATAAAAAAATATTTAAGATGTGTATCTTCTTCATTTCTTTTCCTTAGTGCTTAGCATAAATATCTAATTGTCATAGAGTAGATGGTCAATAAATGCTTGTTCAAGTAATTCAAATGAAGGCAGTTTGATTTTTTTAAAAAAGCTAATGCCATATTTTATTTAACCATTTGCCCTGAAACCAACATAAAACTGGAATTAATTAGAAGGAATGGTAGCCTCTAAATCTTCCACAACATTAGTGGAGTGACTTAGAACAACTTAGTGTCTCGGTGCCTCAGTTTCCCCAGCTGTAAAATGTGAATAATAACACCATCCACCTAATAGGGCTACTGTAGGATTAAAAGAATCAATTCACAAAAAAATGCTTAAAATGTTAGCTATCTAGATATTTATATAAACGCTTTATAAAATGCTTCTGTGTGATTATTATTGTGATTTAACTGTGTCATTTGCCTGATTTCTCTTTCCAGTATGTATTTGATTGACATACATAACTCTTGCCCTTCAGAAAAAATACAGCTAGACAATTCCTTGCTCCAAATAACTGTCATTATCAAAATGCCAGCACTATGATTGCCAGTTTGGGGACAGGAAATGTCCAAAATAAAAAAGGAAAGGGCGCAGATACTTGGTCAGGCTTCAGCTACACCACGTGGTCAGGGTGTATTCACATACTTAACCTCTCTGAGCTTCAGTTTCTTCCATTTCAATATAGAAATAGTAATATGGAAAGGTTTTGGCGGGGATTGAAGGAAATAACACTCATAAGGAGTCAAGCATCATATTGAGAACATAGTAATTTCACAGTACGTGATTTTCATTCCTAGTTACTGTTATCGTGTTTATCATCATGAATCTTGAGGAAAGGCTGTCATTCTGGGACCATAAATAGGTTGTTACTTTGCCTCACCTCCATTACAATTCACAAGACTAAGGACAGACATTCCATTACATTTTATTTATCCAAAATGCCAAATATAGTGCTCAATAAATATTTATTGAATTCAACTGAATTTTTAATCACATGCCTTGTTGGACAACCCACTCCATGTGATGAATCACTCACTGTATTGAGGAAAGAGTTAGGGTTACATTTGGAGATGGCACAAACCTCTGTCCTCCCCGACCTGGGAAAGAGCCACCATTGGCATGCCATACCAGAGGTCTTGGGAATTGCCCCTCTATCTGAAATGTTGGAATTGTCACCTAGGATGTTGGTGATTGTTCACAAATATTAAGCACACATTTGTATCAAGAGAACAATAGATGTGTCTTCTGGCCAATGAGATATTGAGCACCTTATCTGCAAACTTCAGCAAGCTAGAGAAGTCAGAGTATCTGGTGGTAGAATCACTGCTTCCATTTTAATATAGCAGCTTCAGCACTATACAGGTGCAGTAACACACACAGACTGCCTAAAAATATTTTTTTTTTTTGAGACAGAGCCTCACTCTGTGGGCCTGGGGAGAGTGCAGTAGCATCATCATAGCTCACTGCAACCTCAAACTCCTGGGCTCAAGCAATCCTCCTGCCTCAGCCTCCCAGGTAGCTGGGACTACAGAAGTGTGTCACTGTGACTGGCTAATTTTTCTATTTTTAATGGAGACGGGGGTCTCACTCTTGCTCAGGCTGGTCTCGAACTCCTGACCTGAAGCTATCCTCCTGACTTGGCCTCCCAGAGTGCTAGGCTAAAAAATATTTCTTGAAATCTGCAGAAGGTTAACCAGTGGACAAGAGACTATTCTTTAAATTGAGGAATTCTGTCACTCCCTATAGAAAACCTCATGGAAACAAGTAGCATCAAAGTTTGAGAATTTGGGACTCTACCTATAAAAGTATATTTTGTCCGTACTTTGATCAACTTTCAGCAGAGAAGGGAGAGTATGTGCACTTTAAAACAATCTGCAGAAACATGAGAACTTGCTGAACAACTACAACTAGGAGAGGGAAGAAAGGAAGAAGAAATAAAAACTTGTACACAGAATACTGGATACAGGTCAATATGGCACACAGAAATTCATCAGTAGATTCTGATAAACTAGTATTGAGCAAAAAAAACCCCATGATTCTTTTTCCTAGGAATTTGGCTAAGATAAGGAAATTTCTGGGATTTATGTCACATATATAGCATGACCATCAATTGGGAAACAGCCTATTTATCCTCGACATGATGCCTGACTTGTTTAGTTTGCCTTTTGGGTGCTGAAATAATTGCACATATCTCAAATGACCAAAAGAATGAAAACCAAAGACCAGCCTGCATCCTGCACAGTGAAGATGTGCCATATGGCAAGACACCAGCCTCCCAGGCCACACAAGTGCTCGCAACCTATGACCGTCAATGACTATGTTGTCAACAACAAGCAGCTGAGCATGACCCAGTCCAGAGGAGTCCATGACATCTCCACACTCTGCTTCCTTTTGCAGAGTCGTTCATTTTTCCCTACCTGATCAAACACAGAGGTCCCAGTTAAAGTAGCTGGTATGGAGCCTGGATTTTATGGAAATATTTTCATTAGCCAAAACAAATACATTCATACAGTATTTTTTAAAGTACATTATTCTTTGTCTAGTTTGCATTTTGCTTATTTTATCAGGCACAAGAAAAACGCTTTCTGGCCAAAAAGAGAAGTATTCAAAAAGAAAATATGGAAGAAAAAGAAACAGTTGCTAGAACATTTTATTCAGACCTCTTCCTGAAACTTTATCTGGCAAGCCATTTTAGAAAACATAACACATAATCTGCTAAAAATTTAAGAAGTGACTGGGAATTTTTATTATCAATCCCAATGTTCTGACCAAAATTTTCTCTTCTGGTTCTAATGGCCAAATTCTGCATTGACATATGCTTTTCTTCCCACAGCCTCTCTGGATTTCATGGTGGATAAAGTTATTCCAAGATTTTAGAAGTTGGATGACTTTTGGGTTCATAATGATTTTGTGAGAAATTATATTATTCTGTGAAGAGAGCAGTGAACTGAAATCTAATTTTTCCAGTGACTTTCTTTCTGGCCCAAACAATTAATTAAATTTTCTTGGCACCATAAAAACATTTGTTTTATATCTATATAAAAGTGTGGCAGAAAGGAAGGGGGAAAAAAAGGTTGACTTTGAAATTTGAAATTAAACCAGGAATTGAGTTCTAACTGCCTGTTACTAGCTGCCTGAATGCTATATAACGACTCTGAAATCTAGTTTTTCTTTCCTTCCTTCCTTCTTTCCTTCCTTCTTTCTTTCCTTCCTTCCTTCCTCCCTCCCTCCTTCCTTCCTTCTTTCTCTCTCAATTTATCTGATTATTTGATTATTCAACAATCAAAGGATTATTGGGAGGAGTAAGCATATGAGAAGCTCCTCAGACAATACCTAGAATATATAATAGGTCCTCCATAAGCATTAATTTCTGTTTATTTACTCCAGTTTGTTGATATGTAGAATATCTGTGTACTTTGGCATGCATCAGAATTACCTGGAAGGCTTGTGAAATAGATTCCTGAGGCCCACCCCCAGAAATTTTGATTCAGTAGGTTTGTGGGTAGGCCTGAGAATTTGTACTTCTAACAAATACCCGGAGGATGCTAATGCTTCTGGTGCAAAGACAAACTTTGAGGGTCATTGATCATTCTAACAGATGCAAACGAATTTTATTACTTGGAGCAACTTCAGTTAATTGGTGTGTTCTTTTGGGAAAGATTCTGGGCCATGTCAGGCCTGGATGAGATTGTGTTTTTGGAATGCTGTGTATTTAATATCTCTATCCTCTCTTTGAAAACTTTTTTCTCCTTTCTTATCCCTTGCCCATCTCTCAGTCAAAGTGCTAAATTAAACCTCAAACTCCAGCAACCTGAAATCAGATGGCCAGTTCTCACATATGATCAGGACAGTGAAGAATTGCTCCATTCATACCCTGGTACCAGACCTCCTTTAGACCTCAAAGACACCTGCCGAACGTTCAGAAATCAATGCCCAAACATGTCCATCAGCTACATAAAACCCATAAAGTCCAGAAAAATAAATAATAATAACAGTGTACTATGCGCAAGACCCTAACATGTGTTTATATGTGTGTGTTTGTGTATATATATATATATATAAAACATATATAACTTCATTTAATTCTCCCAACAATTTTTTGAAATAGATATTATCATCAGTTTATAAGTGAAGAAATGATATTAGAGTTTTCTAAAGTAATTTTCATAAAGTCATCTAGAAAGTATGCAAAATATTTAAGGCCAAAGGTTGTGTTTTTAATCTCTACAGAAGCAAGAGGTAGAAACTCTCAAACACTTTTTCTGGCTGTTGGGGAGAAAGGAAAAAAAAAGTTGTCCTTTAGGGCTTAGGATTTGCTTTGTGTGTGTGTGTGTGTGCACACATGCGTGTGTTTTATAAAGTGGCTGAGATTCATCATTCTCGTATGTCACATTCAAGTGAAATATCAAAAACATACAGTAGTCACCCCTTATCCACAGTTTCACTTTCCAAAGTTTCGGTTACCTATGGTCAACCAATGGTCTAAAAGTATTAAATGGAAAATTCCAGAAATAAACAATTCATCAGTTTCCACCGCATTCTGGGTAGCATGATGAAATTTCATGCTATCTTGCTTTGTCCTGCCCAGACGTGAATCATTCCTTTTTCTAGCATATCCACTCTGTATATACTACCTGCCTGTACTCACTTAGTAGCCATCTCAGTTATCAGATCACAAAAACATAGTCTCTGTAGGTGTGGTACTATCTGTGGTTTCAGGCATCCACTGGGGGTCTTGGAACATATCCCCCATGAATAAAGACTACTGTACATAAATATATTTCTGTACAATTGTAGACTCACTTCTCCTAAATATAAATCATGCATACATGCTCTTGCTCAGTATTCTTTATTATTTTATTATCAACCATTCTTATTACAGAAGTACTTATGTGAAAAGCAACATGTCTTAATTCAGGCCTTATGATTCTTGGTCATCCCAGGCTTTAAATGTAATGCATACCCAATGCTTTGCGAGGCTTCAATATTACATATCTTTAATTCTTACTTGGAAGGCACCAGGGTCATATTTTGTTGAACATGCTTCTGCATGTTCACTATCAAATTAATTTAATTTATGTATACCCATGCACAATTCACTTCTTATTTTTAAGAAAAAGCATATTTCAAAGTAGGTCAGTTCATTGGTAAATTGCATGTGTACTGTAATATAATTTAATATGACTGCTTAATAAAGAAAGGACTGCTATAAAAATGATTCTCTCAAAGCTCTGGAGAATTTAGGTTAGTGGTAAAAGCAAAAATTATTCCCCCCAGGGTGCTGTTATGCTTATGAAATGGATAATCAAAACCATTTTGAAATGTCATTCATTCTCTTCCTTTTATGCTTGCAAATTTTTTTTAAATAACATGTTTGTATTGATAGAAATCAATTTGGCACTTGTGAAAGGTACTATCTGTTGTTTTTAAGCTTTCTTATTCTCTTGGACAAGTCATATTGTCGTGAGCACCACAGAGAGAAATAGCCTGATATTTGTTTTGCTTTGCACCTTACAGAGCTGTCTTTGAGATCAAAGAGATTCCTGTGTGAGAAGGAGGTCCACGGAGTACAGGGTGAACAGGCGGCTGATGCCAAACAGGCAGGGGAGTCTGATTGCGGAGACCAACTTCCAAGTCACCAAAAATATCATCAGCTGACTTAGGGAAACAGGAATTACAGGATTATAGAGTTTTGAAGCCCAATCGTACGTTAGAGAAAACCTGGCCTGACATCTTTATTTCACAACTGATTATACTGAAGGAGAGAGATTATCCAAGACCACAAAGTCAGTTGCAAAAAAATAAAAAGTTTATTTAAATAATCACAGATAATGCTACCTTTGAGTTCTGCTTCAAGCCAGAACAAAACCCAAGTGACACATTCACCAGGAAGTAGCCAACTGTAGGTAACTGTAGGTAGAGAAGAGCTTCAAGATGCTAAGCAGAGGAAGATGACTAAGAGTCAAGAATCTTTTGCAAAAAAGTGGAAATGAGATTCATCACACTCCTTTTATTTGTGTTTACAAGGATCTGAAAAAATAATTTGATAGAATGAATGAGATCTAGTATTCAGTAGCACAATAAGGTAAATTATAGTTAAGAATAATTTATTGCATATTTTAAAATAACTGAAAGAGTGGAATTGGAATTTCCTAACATAAAGAAATGGTAAATGATTGAGTTGATGGACACCCCAATTACCTTGATTTGATCATTACATATTGTATGCCTGTATCAAAACATCACATGTACCCCATAAATATATACATTGTATACCCATAATAGTAACAAATTTAAAATGAAAAATAAATTACAGGAACAGTCACTGAAAAAATATAAAAATTCCTTTTCTACTGAAATGTCTTTTGGTCTATTTAGGAATGATTTTGACCAAAGTATGTCTGGTCTCCCTGGTGACTTCCAGGGAGTCAGATTAGGCAAGAGATCTATGAAAAGATGACTAGAGAGTAAGAGAAGCATTAAGATAGGATCTTTTATGAAAAAGTTTGGAGGACTCTAAAGAGAAATTTGCTGACTTTACACTTGGGCCCATGATAGGATACCCAGGACTAACTGTGGTACCATACCTAGCTTAACTACAATACTTATGAAGCTGGGACTATGATTTCAAAACAGATTTTATCCAAGCAAATCTATGATAGCAATTGGATCTATAAATTAGGATAAATATAGTGATATAACGTAAAGTTAAAGTGATATAGCGTAAAGTTACACACACACAGGCAAATAATGTCCCCAGAATTAACTCAAAATTCCACACAGGGAATCTTAAATTGTCATGTTTACTGGTACAGTGGCTAAGTATTCGTCTTCCTTGCCAATCGGTGTAGCTACTTAAACAGTATAGGTACCTGTTTACTTACAAGGCTGGTGTCGATTCCCTTGTTACTATGGGAGATGGTTAAAGTTGATTTCGTGCCCTAACCAAAAGCCTCCGTATCTCTACTCTTGGGAGGAGTGGATGGATTCTATCACTGAAAGCTTGGGTGTTCTCTGTGTGATCAGGCCCTGCCAGTGTGTGTGTTTGAATCATTTCTAACAATATTAGTAGTTACTCTAGGTAACCAGGAGTTGTTTTCCTTTTTGGATAACATACGTGTTTACACTGGCACACATACCGGAATTCAAGGGGAGGAAATGATAACATAAAATTAGCAACTAGGTGCTTTGATATGTATCCTAAATGGACTAGTCACTATTTCCTGGACATTCATTCTAATTCACACCTACATTAATTGCACATTCATTCTAGATGCTTAGAATACACTTTCTTCTCCCCTCTTTTCCCCCAACAATGCATTCCTCTTTACCCCTTAAAGACTCAGTATTCTTTATCTTTCCTTTAGTATTAGAGAAAACTATATGTAGAATATTAAAAATTGCTTTTGTCATTTAACAATATTTTTTGGAGATTATACTATAGTCTATCATTCTATATCAGCAAATACAGATGTATTTTTAATGCATCACAAAGTTTTCCATTGGATCATGTAACATGATCTATTTAACCAGCCCCTTACTGAAGGATGTTAGTCGCGTCCACTGTGCAATTACGAAAAAGGCTGCAAAGATTATGGCTTTGTGTGTGTTTATATATGTATGTCTTTGACCACATGAAAACATAGCTAGAAATTGCTGGGTTAAAGAGTACATTTATTTTAAATTTTGGCAATAATTTCCAAATTGCTCTATCAAGAGATTGCTACAATAGAAACTGGATTTAAAAATGTTTGTTTGCCCACCTCATAGCCACTACTCCACTAGCAAACTTTATTTATCTTTGCCCATTTGATGAGAGAAAAGTATTAATAGCATCTTATTCTTACTTTAGGTTACATTTTTTTAAATATGAGTCAAGTTTAGTTTCATTTTATATTCTTATACATTTGTATTCTTTTATTTTGAAATTCTCCAAACCCATTTCTCAAAAGTTAGTGTAGAGCTGGAGAGTGTGAATATTTTTTTAGCAATCATCTACAATCAGAATTTTTTATTTTATTTTATAATTTTCTCTGTCTCTCATCCTCACCCCACCCCACATCTTTTATATTTATCCTTGTGAAACCTCCTCTTGTTCATTTCAACCGTTCCGCCGGCCTGTTTTGCGATGGATGCCCTCATTCATGGCATTAACCCCTCTCCCGGCTTTGCACCCTTCTTCAGCTGTCGTCTTCTTTATTAGAGTTTCTGTGCAGTGGCTAGAGCCTGCCCGGTTCAGATTGTGTGGCCCTTAACTGAGACCCTGCCCATCCTGACAGAGCATTCCACTGTGTTCTCTCACTCCTGGACTTTACTTGCTATAGACATTGGGTTGCCCACCTGAGCTCTGAAGTATGCTTAGGAGAAATCTCCTGCATAAAAACTATGAATGGGGATGTTTTTGCAGTATTTGTGTGAGTCTTCTTCACCCCCACCTCTTCCCACTCATTGCGCCTTCTCGTGGTTGATTTTGTCACCTGTATAATCTGTCCTGATTAGTCCTAGCCTCACTACTGAGGGAAAAGGGATGGAAGGAAAGCTGAGGGAAACCGGTTCCTGATTTATTTTATAAAATCCACTGACTAAATGAGCCAGGTTTGTTTTTCCACTACCTGATACTTGAATGTGACAGAGTCATCTGATTTACCAAATACACTCACCAAAGAGGATTTTTATTTCCTTTAAAGTAGTAACTTTACTTATTAAAAAAATAAAACTGATCATCAATTGAACAAGCCTAGTTCAATTCCCTTTGCCCTTCTCTTCATTATTTATTGTGGTCATCTTATTTTCATCTGCAGGTAATTCAAATTCATTCCAGTTCCTTAGCACATCCTTCCACATCTTTTCCCCAAGTCTTTTTAGTTGGGATGTGCTATCTAGACATATCCAGAGAGCTATTTCCCAGGGCACAAGAGATGCCCAAATCCTGTCAGAGGGCAAAAGTGTCAAGCAGGCAGGAAGGGATCTACTTCTTGAAAATCACAGCATGTCTAGACTTACGCCCAAATACATCAGTTCATGATAAAGTAGTAAGTATGACTTTTGTGGAAAAATATATGGTAGAGAAAACAACACAGAAGCTTACATCCTTTGAAAATTGAACATTGCATAGGGTTCAGGAATTGTCTAGCCACAGGTTGTTTACATGTGGTCTGAGCACTTTCTTAATGTGATCCTGTACTTAAGTGTATATAGGTTCAGCCAGAAAAGAGAAAGATGAACATCAAAGTTGTTGCAATGCCAGAAGAAAATTGTAGGGTGTTTCCATGTTTGAAAGATCACTAGCTTTCACTATTGGTTTAGGGCAATGAATTATCCATAAATAAAAGCCTTAGAGACCTCTGACCAAAAACATATACTTTGTTTACAAAAAGTACAAGTTCAGTGAGTAGCCGCCTCTATCACAAAAGATCAAGAGTACTCAATTAGAAAAAAGAGTTAGAGGAACTAAAGGCACTGAAGTAGCTTTGGAAATACTCTGCCAACACATTCTCGAGTTTCCTTTCCAATATGGACTTATTTCTGTAACAAAAAAATGAAAAAATCTTTTAATAATGAATTTAACTTAAGAAAGTCTGTAGATAAATGATGACTTTCATTTATTAATTGCGTGCTTTGTGCAAGGCCCTATACTGAGAAGTTTACACATATCATCTCATATGATCCTCACAAATAACCCTGTGCATTGGTCAGAAGTGGCTCCACAAATCTGTGACAAATAAACCTAGAAATAACACGATGAACAACACAAAAGTTTATTTCTGGCCCACAAAATTTTCTTCTGACCAGATGTGAATCGGGTAAATTTCCAGGGTGGTCATCCTCAGACTTCATGTTGCTTCAAAAGGGAACATGAAAGATTGCACAGCAGCTCTCAAAGTCTTTGGACTTGAAGTGACGCACATCACTTTTATCCACAGCCCGTTGGCCAGAACTACTCATATATTGAGGTGTAACTGCCAGGAAGTTGGGAAATGTGAGGAAAGTACATGAATATTTAGTGAGTAGTAAATGTCTTTTCTATATTCTGTAGAGTAGATATCATCTCCATTTTACAGATAAAGAAACTGAAGTACATCAATAAATCCTCAGCGAGGGAGAAGTAAATTTGGAATTCAAACCCTGAACTCCAATCAGCTGCTCAAATATGGGGGCCATCTTTGTTTTGCTAATAGTGACAAGGGTGCCTTATGCACCTTTGCATCTTCTGTAATAAACTCTGTATAATGAGAGATCAGCAAGTGAATTGAATGTAGATATAATATGGCTTTTTGTGAATTAAGTTATGATTACTCCACTAGATTATAAATGAAAGAGTCCCATACTTGTTATCTCTATAATCCCAAACACAGATCTTATAGTACATGCTCAATTAGTAAATATATGTTGGTTGATTGAAACAATTTTCAGCTTTCTATGAATACTTTCCATTTGGGCTAGTTATTTGTAATTTCAAATTCTGATAGTAGAGGGAGAGGTAAACTATCTTAAATAAAGGTAAAGGCCTTTCAAAAAAAATTATGTATTTTAATTTTTCTAAGTTTACCCAATGATTTTGAATTTGGATAAAGACAAAAAGCATTTTAAAATTATTGAAGGTTGACATATACCATAAAGCGGCAGGAAAAGAAACATTGCTACTGGCCAGTCATCATGATTTTATATGATGTGCTATTGTGTTCTTTTTAACGCATTATTATTTTCAGTTTCCAAGACAGCTATAATTTTGCATGAGTTCTTACCAGATTTCTTTCTCTGTCTTTATGTATCTTTTATTTTCTATTCTTTTGTATAGTCTTCCATTTTCTTACTTTACTTTTTAAAATTTCTTCTATGCTCTTCTGCTATATTGTTTTTTATCTTTTAAAATAATATCCAATCTAGTGTTTATAAACTATTTTTGTTAATTGTTCCTTTTTTTCTAAGTTGTCCAGATGTTTTCACTTTACAGCTTTAACTGAACCTCTTTTTACCTCCCGACATCCCTAAAGTATTCTTAGTACCAACACATACTTAAATGATACTTAAGTGGACTTATAGGGTGGTGGTAGCAAGTCTTTTTATAACCTCAGTCCCACTCCATGTTAATTTCCTTTATTTTTTCACAGTTTCCATAATAACAGGGCTTTTTTTATCCTTTCCTTTCTTCTTTCTTTCCAAAGAAATTATACATTTTCTCTAACTTCCCATTTTTAATTATGTAATGCCTTTAACAGTCTATTTGTGATATGTCTTTACCACTGTTTCTATATGTGTTAATAAAAAAAGTTTCTTATTTCTTTTTCAATTATATCTCTTTATATAAATTTATCTATTGATATTTAAACACCTGGACTAAAATGACCAGGTAATAAAATCTGCTTAAGCATAAGTGGTTCTGTCGTTATTGTTGTTTTATATTCAAGAGTAATTAAAATTAAAGACATCAGTGATACCATGATGAATTTCTTTTTATCCAATGAGTTACTTTCCTAAAAATTGTCAAGCTAATTACTGGGAACCTTAGCATTAGCAATGTAATGGTTGTCATAAAAATAACTCTTTTTAGAAAATTGTAACAATTATTTATTGGGTGCCTACTAGACCCCAAGCATTATATTGGGTACTGAAGTCATATCAGAGAAAAACACAGACAAAACGCAAACCCTCATAGAACTTACATTCTGGGCAGGAAAAAAGAAAATAAAGATAAAGCAAAAAAAAAAAAAATTTGAGGCACCTGTACTCTTAATAGCAGAGTCAAGAAATAGTTCCCTGAGGCAATCATATTTAAACTGCCATCTGTTAGACAAGAAGGTTCTTGAAGTGGGAACAGAGTAGGGTCTGCAAAGGCCCTGAGGGTAGAAGAACTCAGTGTGTTTGTACAGTGGAGAGGGTTGCTGAAGCCCGGCTGGTGAACAAGAGAGAGTGTAGAATTACAGGAAATGTGAAATGCAGGTCATACAAGACCTTGAGGTCTGAATTTTATTATGATACTAATGGAAGGCCTTTGAAGGATTTTATGCATTTATGTTCTCATTAATATGTATTTATTAAGTGCTTCCCATGTACCAGCCACTTTTCAGACACTGGGGATATAGTAGTGAACAAACTAGACACAAATACCTGGTAGCATGGAGATTTCATTCTAGTGTTTTAAAAGTATCCTAGGGATTGCTGAGTGGAGAAGGGATTGGGGCAGCCAAGATTATGAGACCAGTAAGAAATTTATCACAGGAGTCTAACAGAGATGAATGCAGGATGCCAGTTGAAAGATTCACCTACTCAGAGGTGATTTTATGAATACCGTGATTTGAATACATATTCCCTGCCTTTTAGAAGCTAATCAGAACAAAACTGAACAGCACAAAGGTACAAAGAATATGCAACAACGAATGTACAATAATTGCATACAAATACAAATTTCAGATGTATTAAATATCTTAACATAGGTAAATAAAAACGTAAAATAATATAGAGGAATAGTTTCCCAATCCTATGGTAAAGAAAGCCTTTCTCAGGTTAACATGAAACTCAGAAACAATAAAGGAAAAAAAATGAAAGTTTTGACTACATAAAAATAAAAAAACTCTGAAAAGTAAAAACACTGTAAATGTAGTTTAAAAAAACAAGAAAAAACTGTGTATGTGGGGGCGAGTTGGTAACATACATACAAAGGGTTAATGGATAATACAAAAAGAAATCAATACAAAACATTTTGAAGTCCATTTTAATCTTTCAATTAGCAGAACATATTCCATCTAACTTGAATGCTGACTACTGTGCTCGTCTGACAACGTTTAATAAATATTTATTGACTGCTCGATGTGTTACGTGCTGGGGAGATCAATGTGAACATCACTCTCTCAGGTAGCTTACAGTTTAGGTTTGATTTTTACATGATAAAAGCATTTCATGACAATCGTAGATGCCATAGGATCCTTTCTCTGCATCCCCAAAATGAATAAATAACCCCAATGCCTTTGTTTTTCTTTCCCTATAGTGCTATAATTTTTTCCGTTGTTCTTTGAAAATATTATAACTCTTACACTATGGGATAATGGACATTTTTTGAAGAAATATTTTCTGTTTCCTAATTAGTCATCTTTTTAACAAATTCATTGAGCTCGCACTCTGCACTAGTCCATAATATATGCTAGGATTATAAGGGTGAGTAGAGGTGGTTTTTGTCCTTAAGGAATTCACCACCTAGGGGAAATGCTGGACTAACGAAATCAACAAGCACAGAATGGTAGATGCCTCCTCTGATAGCGGGACATACAGGACAGGGAAGGAACACAGAGAGAGGTCATCCAAATCGGGCTGGGGTAAGGAGGAGGTCCAGGGAGGCTTCTGACTTAGTAATGGAAAAGTTTAATCAAAGTCTTGAAGGACGAGCAGGTTTCAGCCAAGTGGAGGGAGGGGGGTTCATTCTGAGCAGAGGGCCTAGAATGTGGGGGAGCAGGAGTGAAGCAACACAATGTGTCTGGGAAACTGCTAATGAGTAAAGTGTTTATGACAATGAGGAGCACCAGATGAGGTCAAAAGGCAGACAGAGAAGCTCTGCTGAGGATTTTAAACATTATTCTGAAAGCTATGGTGAGTGAAGGAAGAAATTTAAGCCAGAGTTTGACAAGACCCTTTAAATTTAATAATGACTGCCCTAGAAACAGTGTGAAAAGTTAATTAGGTCACAGTTATGCAAATCCATCTGAAAAGTGATGAGCACTGAATGAAAGCAAGGCTGGATCTGCTGTGATGCTTATGAGAACGTTTTAAAACGTAGTTGATGACCTATAAAATGGAAGGGGTGGAAGGCGAAATGAGAGAGAAGGGCTCAGAACGAATCCCAGTTTTCTATCCTGGATGGTGCAGTGAGTAATGGTTCTATTCGTGAAGATGAAGCACACAAGAAGACCAAGTTTGGGATGAAAGAAGATAAATTCCACTTGGACACATCAGGTTTGAGGGGACTTGAGTATCTAACTGAATATATCTAGGAAGCTATCGAGCATTTGGGTCTGGACCTCAGGAAGATGAATAGACTGTACATCGGGATTTGTTACAAAATAAATCGTAACAGAAACCATGAGTGACCGTAAGACTACTAAAGGACAGCATGTCAAGTGCAAAGAATGGGTATATTAAAAGGGAGTCCTGAGAGGCCAACTTGGAGCCAGTGGAGGAAAAGAAACTGAAAAGGAGGAGTCAGAGGGAAACAAGAAGAATCAGAAACCTAGAATGCTGCAAATCCAATGGAAATATTTTTTAGACTATGTCACTGATACATTGCAAAGTAAAATATAAATTTGTTTCTTCCCACGATTGCTCTGAGCAATGTCATTAAGTTTCACAGATTCAAGTAGATAAGAAACCAGATAGTAAATATAGAATGTATTCTAGGTGAGGGCTAAAATAAGGGTAGTTCCACACCCTTCCAGCCACAGAAAGGCTGGAAAGTTGTTAATGTTGTGTACTGTTATTGTTATTGTTATCGTTTTCTGAACAAGGTGATGCCCGAGCCAGACTTGGAGGATAAATTAGAGTTATTTGAGTGAGGTGTTGATGGAGGAGGGTGAAAAATAATCCAAGAAGAGGAAAATATGTTAGAAGACCCTGAGGCATGAAAGGATATGATTAGAACACAGAGTGGAGAGATAGGACATTAATAGGGGTCAGATTGTGCAGGACCCCGTCAACTGAGTTAAGGATATTCAACTCTTTATCATAAGATTAATGAGAAACCATCGAGAGAGGAGATTGCCACAGCAGGACTTTGAGTTCAGAAACATTCCTCTGGGTTCAGTGTGCCGTGCCGAAAGGTTTGCAGAGGAATAAGACAGGAGGCAGGGAGTGAGAAGTTTCAGAAGGAGACACTACTGGCTGAGGGTAAAAGTCACGGTTGGATTGAGAATAAAAGTGCATGTCCCGAAGACTGAAAGTTTCAAGTAGTGACGGTGGAGAGATCAGTATGTTGTCAACAAAGAAGAACATGGATTTTTCTCTGTTCAAGAAGGGCCCAATTAATGTTAGGTAACCTGAATATTCACCGGACTAAGTTAACAAATGCTGTGAAACTTTATCCAACAATGCTAAGTGACCTAGGAAGATTAAGACTTTGAACATGCCCTGGGGTAGAGATTAGCATTTCAGTCAGAGTGGATGATTATGAATCCTCATAAACAAATAATTACATTGGAGCTGCCCACTTTGACGTCTTTCATCCAAAGATGAGTTTTATAATTGCTTTACCTGAAATAAAGGTTGAAAGATTATTTAAGGGGAGAAAAAGAGTGGCAGAGTAGGGCTAGAAAGTCCAGAGAGCTAGGAAGGAAATGGAGATAGACAAGTAGGACAGGACATTGACCATCAAATTGGTCACTTTTGGTCTTGAATGCATAGAAGATCCCACAATGTAAGCTGAGATACCTAGAAATATGATGCAAATGCAAAGTACTATAATGCTAGCAGGGTATTTTTCTGTTTTTCTTCACTGATTTATCCAGGTAAAGGAGCAAAATTATTGAAGGAAAAATAAAAGGATCCAGAAGAAGAAATTTTTCTTTAGCTTTAATTATGAAAGGTGGTACTGTGGAACTTGCTTAGAAATGAAGATCTAGTACAGGGAATGGGTCCAAAAGAAAAAAAAAAAACATTTTGAAACAGTAATACTCAGAATGTGGACAGCACACCCCACAGCCCACAATTTGCTGACATTATCTTCCCTGGTCTGTTACGTCAATACATAGTTTTAAGCCTATTTAATCTGAAAGGCACAGAACAAACTAGAATATCTTCCTCTACAGCATGATGTGTATCACTACCGACTTTGGCTTTAATCCTTAGCTTTGTATTTTAGCATACAGGGCCTGCTGGGAGACATCTGACCACACACAGTCAAACCAAGGCTTGACTGTTTCAATACTATCTAAATATTAGGAATTATCAACATTAATAGTAATCTAAATTTCTTTAACCCATTACATTTACAAATATTCTTCATTTCTGTTAGCTCATCTCTCAGTTTTAACAACTCCCTCTATATAGGCAAGATAGATGCACTTCATAGATGAGTAACTGAAGCTCGGGGAGCTTATAGGGTGTACTCTGGACCACCCGATTAGAAACAGAGCTGGGACTAGAATTTAGTGTGCCCAACCCAAACCAGCATTCTTTCCAGTACCCTGCACAGACACAAGTGAAACCACAGTTGAGTCACATCTGAGAGCATGGCTATGGGCCGTGGTACAGAAGCTTTCAGTCTGGTGGTTTAAACACCGCTTGGCTTCAGTGCAGGCCTTCAGCCCAGTGACCCAGAGCCGAGTTTCAGAGTGCATTGTGGAAATCTGGGTATGAATCCTAAGGCAAACGTTGCCCTCTTCCAGGACAGTAGACACTGGCATCCCTTAGTGTGCATTTTGTTCAGGGCAAGTAATTGCTCTGAGGTCAGGAGCATCTTAGCCATAGACTTCTACCAGCTTTCTTTCATGGCACTGGTTCCGGGTGAGATCACTGGGAGACACCAAAAAATTCACCCTTTAGATAAACAACATAAAAAACTCTAAGTGGCCACTCCAGAATCACTTTATGAAGTAATTTAAAAATATTGTGAAACAAAAATAAACCCTTGCTCTATCCTTCTGTTACATATCCCAGAAGACGAATTTGAAGTGATTTTATGAAGGAAAGCACATTTTATCCTATACCAGGAGATTTGGGTTTTTATCCTCCTTTGTCAGCTATGAGACTTTAATCAAGCCACTTGCTTTTCCTGAGCCTCAGTTTCCTTAAAAATTCCTTAGAGAAAAAAGATCTCTTCCAATCCTATAATATCATTTGGTTATTTTAAATAGTATTGAGAATCGATTGAGATATATTTTAAGACTTGAACACTGGAAGATATCTGAAGCAGAAAAATAAGTCATAGAAACATTGAAACATGTTAATACCTGTCAAAATGTCAAAACTGGGGTTAACAGAAATATGTTTAGAGGTACAAGTTTTGATATTTTTTTTTTCTACTCTGAGGTTTCTTGGGTCCTTATTCATTTACCCAAGAAAGCTTAATTTAGAATTGGCCTGATTCCGAGTCTTTAGGATTGGTTAGAAGAGTCTTAAATGCTACTTAAATGCCACCTTCTATTTCCTGGGCAAGAGTGCCTGGGCTGGCACAACCCCACAGCCCAGCAGGGCAGCAGCAGTTGTGGTAGGAGCTGCACAGGGGTTACTGTTTCAGCCCATGAAATTAGTGCCTAGAGCGCTGGAAATTCCAGCAGTTTCTGATCAGATGGTCCGGAACTGGAAATAACAGGAGTGAGAAGTTCATGAAGGAGAAGGCTGCAATCCCAAGGGAAATTTGCACAAAAGCCCACCACTGCACACTGCCTTCAGCAGAAAGGAATTTGACTCCACTCCTCCCTGGTTCTCTACCTCCAGCCCTGTCTTCTCCTGGCTATTGATATTTAATGTGAAACCACGTGGCAACTGTGTCTAGACCCCAGCACTGTTCTCACCCCACCCTTCCTTCTTCAATCTTCCTCTTCCCTCTTCCTCACCTTCTGTCTGGTTTTGTCACCTCCCTTCTTTCTGGTTGTAATGCCTCCGATACAATATATACCTCAGGAATTCTTCTGCATTTTTTGCAATGTCAGGCAGGAAATAAACACAAAACAAAATACACAAACTGAATCTAGCTTCCATGTTGCCAGAGGCGGGGATATGATTTTGTACAGCAGTGGTCGGTGCCCTGCTCGCTAACAAGACCCCAGATGCACCCCATGCCTACGCAGGCAGAGCAGCTGGGGAGAGAAGCTCAACCCCTTAAGAGCCCCATGAGGCTTCTCTCCAGGCCCCAACATCTCATTCAATGACTGATTAGATGACTTTGTAAAAGTGTAGACTTTAAATAAAAAAGGGAAAATATATAATACATGATATCTAACACATGTCTGTACCAATAATCAGTTTTTGCTGAAAGTACCTTTTCTTTCTGAAAGTAAAATAAATAGAAATCTCTAAATTGATAGTCAGAACGGATGCACAACCAACTCTGGAAACTAGCAGCTAGTGATTCCTGATAATGGGCAAGGCTGATACCAATATGGCAGTATGAGAAACACCGAGAGTCTGATTACTCAGCCACCCAACTGACAAATAAGAGGAAGGCCTGGAGTTATCTACATCAGGATAAAGAGCTTGGGGAAAAGATTAACCAAGTCAGTGCTCGAGAAGAGGAACATCGGTTAACTGACTTTCTCAACTATTTTGACAGTGTTGCTACTGTGCAGAAAAAGAGTGATAAGGACAGTAGATATATCCGTTCTTACCAATTTTCAGGCTGTGCTCATCCACTCAGTAAAGCAGGATCATCTGTAATTATCTAAATGGCAATAACAAGCTAGTCAAATATTTTTGATTTTCTAGTCATACATCTTACACTCCAGCTGCATCGAATTTCTTACTTTCTTCAAACCAGGCTGGCCTATTCATGGCCACAGAGGATCTGAATGCTCTGTTACCTTCCCTGTCTGAAATGCCTTCTCCTTCCCAGGGTGTGGTGCACTGTTACTCAGTCTTCAAACCAACTCAGATATCCTTCGTGAAGCTTGTTTTCAACCGACTCCCCTAAGCAGAGTTTATCGTGGGAGTGGGGGCATGAGGGGAATGCACAAAATGGATTTCTTTCCTCTTAGAGGATTAATCACATTATGTTATGACTAAGCGTGCACCCATTACTCCCCATAACCCCCCACATTCCCCCAGTACTTGAGTTTAACTCAAGAAGCCATTTCTTAGCTCTCTTTTTGTCCCTAGCATAGGTCTTCAGGTAGTAAGCACTCAATAGAGACTGAAGAATGAGTTGAGTTGCAGCTGGAGGCAAGGTAGAGATGAGGCTGGAGCTTGCAGGGGCCCCACAGCTAAATTCACACAAGTTCAGGGAGCAGGAATGCCTTCAGGAAAGCTCCCATCTCTTGGTAGTGTATTAGATGATACCGAAGAGGAAAGTAAGATGTATGTTCATGCTGTGAATTTTTGAAAACTATTACATTCATCATAATGGAAAGAACTTTCTGCAATCATTTAGAAAAATAAAGGCAAGGAAACAATTGCCAAATATGCCTCAATGCTAAGAAAAGAACAAGTTTACTGTCTGAAGTCCCATATAAACATTAATCCCTGTTAGTGGATTCTGGTCATCCAAGTTTTCAAACCTCCAAATTTTCAAAATTCAGGAATGAAATATTTAGAAGAAAAAAACAGTTATAAATGGAGCAAGGATGAGTACCTCACAAACATAACAGAATCGTAATCTCTAGGTTTCTGTCTTGTTACAGGAAAGCTGCATAAGCTTGTGCTTCTATCCTGTATAATTAATGGAATGGTAAGAAGAGCTATGACTCCCCACTTCCGTGGTTGACAAGATGGAGAGCCATCCATGGGGCTGGGCAAAGCTCACTGTTACCTCACAGATTCTGGGAACAGATCTCTCTAATCTGTATGACTTCACACCCCTTGGACTTGAGTCTGAAGAGAAGCCCAAGACAATTTCACGAGAGATGAAACTTAAAATTTTTCACAGAAGGGAAAGCAAAACACCACCCATGTCTGGGCAAGAACGCCGAGGCCGACTCAACATGTGTTTATGAACACGGGAATGATGACTTACGCATGTTCGGAGAAGGCAGAAATACATTTATTTTTCTTTGCAGTTATCGCTATGTACTTTTAAGGTACAGGAATTTGGGAGCCCTGCCACAGAAGCAAAACTAAAATGTGACATCAAAAGGAAAGCAAAATGACACCACATTCTCCTCAGAGGTGTAAGATGCGAGGATCTGAAGGTGAGGAGACCAACGGGATGAGTTACCCGCTGAGAGGAGCAGGCTTTGCTCTGTGTCTTAGCCACTGTAGCAAGCACTGAGGCAGAGCTGGAGAGGGGACCCGGCAGGCCGTATGTTCAGAAATCCACTCTGGGAAGGCACAGCCACAAAGCCTGCTGGTTCATGAGAGGACACGAGGAGGAGCAGGTTTGGCAGAGCTGGCGTTTGTGCCGCTGACAGTTCTGTTGGGCTCTGTGCTGGTGCAAGGCTTTGAGGGGCGTAGAACAAAAGGGCATTGATGCTCTCCTGGCATGGTCTGAATGACAGCAAGTTGCGTATGGGGCCAGCAGGCGGGTAGAATGAATGGCGTCATTAAGAGCCAGAAGTCAAGCAGAAGGGACAGGGCAGGAACATTTTCATCTCTGTGATCCCTCCGCACAGTCTCCTGGATTGCTCCCCACACACTGGGAACTCAGTCAATATTAGGAAGAAGGAAGAAGCCCTCTCAGAAACACGAAGAGTCATTGAAAAAGACTGAATGTGGGGAGAGAGAGACAGAAAAAAAAAGCTTGAGAAGTTTTACTCATTTTAAAAGTTGGGGTCAACTCTGAAAGCTATCAGCTGATTTGCAAAGCTGAATTTGAGACTCCTGCATAAATTCTCAATTTTAGGATCTTAAACGGACAAGATTGAGTCACTGGCTGCAGCAAGTAACATATTTTCTTTGCTCATTTATTTGTTTGTTTTCTAGTGGAAGGAAAGAGAAAAGATAAGGTCCAGAACTTCAGGCATTTCTGAAATTCTATGTTATTAATGAACCAGGGGTCCAAAAGGCAAGAAGCTGATTAGTGTCTTCTGTGGAGGTGTCTGGGCCACTCGATGCTAGGAGGAAATGGAAAAGCTGCCAGTTAACAGCAGAAACATCTAAATCATCACACTTAGGAGGAGAACTGGAAAAACAAGACAGCATTTTACCCTCCACAGAAAAATAATAGTGAAAGAAAGCCTTCATTGAGTATATATACGGAATGTCTTAAGTCAGGCTGCTAAGTAAACAGCTGCTGTTGATGAAGGCAAGAAGATAAACAGGCATTCTTAATGGTCAGAAGGTCAGGGAGCATTGGCTGTGGGGTAGAGAGCACTTGCAATTCTTTTACAGATCACTAAGTCAAACGTCCCCCGGGCAGTGGCAAATGCTAGGCTCAGCCTGTTGCAATGTAACACAGCTCGGTGGCCTGGGTCACAGCATCTGCCATGTGCAAGGTACTGTGCTAGCCACTGCAGGGGGGTCACAGACGCATCCCTCCTTTTAAAGCACATCTCCTGTATTTGCAGAAACAGGATCTAAATACAAAAAGGGATAACAAGCATTGGAGTTCCCAGCATAACACCCCATGGCCAAGAGATGATAAATGTTCCAGGGATGGAAAGGAGGGCAGGGTTGGCAGGATGTGAGGTGTTTAGTTGCAGTGTTCAGAAACAAAAGTACATTTGAGCTAAAAGAGGGTTAAGAAAGCAATGTAGACCAAAGCTTTTCAGAAATGAGAAAATGAAGGTCCTGAGAAGTAATGGCTTGCCCACAATATCACAGTGACTCACAGTTCCTCACAGGGACTTAGTATTTGAATCCCAGCTCCACCATATATTTCTGGCAAATTATTGAACCTCTCTGCACTCAGTTAGCTCATAAATAAAATAGAAATAACAATACTGAGCATAACCTATTGGGAAAATTAAATCAAATCATTAGTCAACCATGATGTTCTCTCCCTCAGATCCAGACTGAGCCTCAGAACCCTTCTCAACACAGACCCCCAGGCAGCCAGCCATTTCTAACTGAACAGAATTTTCAGTAAGATTCAATATGTAAATAAATGACATTTAAACTACAATAAAAAAAATTTATGTTTGAATAAATCAAGGGAGTTTTCCATTTTTGATGACAAAGTTCTGTAGGTTGATTAAAAACTACTACTTTTTTAAAGTTTATAACCTAACTCTTCCCATAAATCTAAATTATTTCTTGGCTTGATATGCAACTTCCAAGCCTCACTAGATCATCCCCATTAGTTATAGTCACACCCCACCCCAGTGCAGTAGATGCTGCCCTCCACCATGTGGTTATTTTTCATTTAATGGGTAGAGTAAATCTAGCAGTCACCAAATGTTAAATGAGGGAAGGGACCTGAGAGGTGATTTAATTCCCTGACGTTAGAGTCCATCTTCTGAGACAAGCCAGAAGTGCCCTAGCACCTCTGTTCAGCAAGATTGAATTAAAGGTGCTGGGGAACTTCATATGAAGAAAAGTAGAAGCAGCTGGTGCAGCGATACTTGGGAAGGAAAGAGAATCCACCTATTCCGCAGTCTTCCCTGGAGAGACCATCAACTGCTTGCCCAATTGAGTGCTGTGTTATAATTGTGTCCAGTATTGTGGTACTCAGAGAGGCAGAGCTAAAGAGATCCTAATTCTGATAGATCAACAGCGTTGTAAATAAAAGGAAGGAGAAATGTGAAAATAGTTGAGACTAAACATGCCTGCCCTACGTGGTTCAAAGGGCATGGTTGCAATGCAGGAACACCCAGCTCCAAAAATGGGACGATGCTGGGATGGGAAGCAGGCACGGATGATGGCTCTCTCCAGACTCTTTAATGGGAAGATTATGTGTTGTGTCCAGCTTCGTAATGGAGGGAATCTAAGGGGCTTGCCAATGAAATGCTGACGGAAGTGCTCTGCCACACACCATTATTTACCTCCTTTGATTCCCTAGAGTATAAATAATCAAAATGATACATAAATTTAATTGCTGGTGTCGTGTAGTTATTTTTGAGGAACGGCCACAAATCTGAGATCTGGTATTTAACAAACAACTCAGGATACCTACTCAGACTAAACACATAGTGTGTTTTCCAGGCTGTAATTTTATAAAAACAAAATGTCTTTAGAGAGAGAACAAGCTAGTACTATTGCTTTAAAAATCACTTTAGGAAAAGTTTCTTTACTAAACTAAAATAAAATGCAGACAATGTCATCCATGCTACTGGCTGGCCCTGATCCGCCGTATTGTGCCATGTTATTACCCTCATTTCATGGACATCCCACACGAATGTCTTCTCTCTAACAGGCTATAAACTCCTCTCTCTTTACGGTGAGACTTTGCTTCTCTAAGAGCAGAAGTTTGCAGACATTTGGGTTCTAGACCCTTTACCCTCTTAAAAATTATCCAGACCATAAAGACCTTTTGTTATGTGTGTTTTATCTGCTGATATTTATTGCACTGGAAATTAAACATATTTTTATAAAAATAACTATGTTTCAAAACAAAACAAAATTTAATAAAATGAATGGCATTGTTTTACGTATTGCAAATCTCTTTAATGTCTGGATTAACGAAAGACAGCTGGATTATCATATCTACATCCTCATTCAGTCTGTTAGAATAAATTGTTTTAATTGAAGCACAATACATAAAGAACGTCCACCTTCACACAGATATGTATAAAGAAAAGGGAAAGGTATGCTAATAGCCTTTTCAGAGAATGATGGATATTCTTCTACCATTCTACCCAAACTCAACAAGAAGTGATTTCTTAAAGATCAGTTGCAATGCAGAATCTGAAACATTATCAATGAATATTTTGTACTCTGTTACGCTAAAATTCATTGATCTATCTCCTACTTTTTTTTAATTTTAATTTTTAATTTTTTTTATTTCAGCATATTATGGGGGTACAAATGTTCAGGTTACATATAGTGCCTTTTGGCCCACGTGGGTCAGAGCTTTAAGAGTGTCCATCCCCTGGTCGTTGCACACCACATCCATTAAGTATGAATATACCCATTCCCTCCTCACCCCTCCCACCTGCCTGACACCAAATGAATGTTACTACTAAATGTCCACATAAGTGTTCATTAGTTAATACTAATTTGATGGTGAGTACATACGGTGCTTGTTTTTCCATTCTTGTGATACTTCACTTAGTAGAATGGGCTCCAGCTCTATCCAGGATACTACAAGAAGTGCTAGATCACCATTTTTTTTGTAGCTGAGTAGAACTCTATGGTATACATGTACCACATTTTATTAATCCACTCGTATTGAGGAGCATTTGGATTGTTTCCACATCTTTGTAATTGTGAATTGTGCTGCTATAAACATTCTAGTGCAGATGTCTTTTTTATAGAATGTCTTTTGTTTCTTTGGGCAGATGCCCAGTAATGGAATTGCTGAATCAAATGCTAGTTCTACTTTTAGCTCTTTGAGGTATCTCCATATTGCTTTCTACAGATGTCGTACTAATTTGCAGTCCCACCAGCAGTGTATGAGAGTTGCTGTCTCTCCACATCTATGCCAATGTTTATTGTTTTGGGACTTTTGATAAAAGCCATTCTCACTGGAGTTAAGTGATATCTCACTATGGTTTTGATTTGCATTTCCCTAATGATTAGAGATGTTGAGCATTTTTTCATATGTTTCTTGGCCATTAGTCTGTCTTCTTTTGAAAAGTTTCTGTTCATGTCCTTTGTCTACTTTTTGATTTTTTTCTTGCTGATTTTCCTGGGTTCTATATAGATTCTAGTTATCAGCCCTTTGTCAGATGTGTAGCATGTGAATATTCTCTCCCATTCTGTAGGTAGTTTGTTTGCTTTCGTGATAGTTTCCTTGACTGTGCAGAAGCTTTTTAATTTGATTAGGTTCCATTTATTTATTTTTGTTGTTGCTGTGATTGCCTTTGGGGTCTCCTTCATAAATTCTTTCACTAAGCCAAGGTCTATAAGAGTTTTTCCAACATTTTCTTCTAGAATTCTTATAGTTTCATGTCTTAGATTTAAGTCTGTTATCCACCATGAGTTGATTTTTGTGAGAGGTGAGAGGTGTGGATCCTGTTTCAGACTTCTACATGTGGTTATCCAATTTTCCAAGCACCATTTATTGAATAAGGATTCGTTTCCCCAATGTATGTTTTTGTCTGCTTTGTCAAAGATTAGATGGCTATATGAGGATAGTTTTATGTCTGGGTTCTCAGTTCTGTTCCACTGGCTATGTCTCCATTCTTGTGCCAGTACCATGCTGTTTTAGTTACTATAGCCTTGGAGCATAGCTTGAAGTCTGGTAAATTGATGCCTCCCGATTTCTTTTTGCTTAAGATTGCTTTTGCTATAGGCGGTCTTCTCTATTCCCATACAAAGTGTAGAATTATTTTTTCTGTATCTGTGAAAAATGATGTTGGTGTTTTAATAGGAATTACATTGAATCTGTAGATCACTTTAGGTAGTATAGACATTTTAACAATGTTGATTCTGCTGACCCATGAGCATAGTATGGTTTTCCACCTGTTTACATGCTCTGCTATTTCCTTCCTCAGTGTTTCATAGTTCTCCCTGTAGACTCAATACCCTTCACAATAGCAACAAAGAAAATAAAATATTCAGAAATATATTTATCTTGTATTTTGAATGAGTCTTTTACACATGAGTGATTTTTTTATAAGATCATTTATACTTACTATACAATATCCAAAAATCACATAGAACTATGAGATCATAGTCTCATAGAAAAGTCTTAAAGTATTAGGAAGTTTTCAAGGTCATGGTAGGGGATGCATGTTTTCCAAAACTGTGGATTTTGCTGTAAAACTTGCACTTTATCATTGACAACAAAAACTGTCAGTTAATTTTCTTGAAGAGATAGGTTCACTCTGTTCACTTTTGAGAAAATATATACCCAAGTACAAATAACCATGGTTTATCTGTCAGATATTCATTCGGATGAAAATCTTGATCCATGAAAAAAGTGGCTAGTTTAGCTCTCAAAACAAATAATTGCCCACATATTCTCCCAGGACACAATCACCTCACTTTGGTATGGAACAAAAGTGATTTATGGGCCAGGCGCATTGGCTCTTGCCTATAATCCTAGCACTCTGGGAGGCTGAGGTGGGCAGATTGTTTGAGCTCAGGAGTTCGAGACCAGCCTGAGCAAGAGTGAGACCCCATCTCTACTAAAAAAAATAGAAATAAATTATCTGGAAAACTAAAAATATATAGAAAAAATTAGCCGGACATGGTGGTGCATGCCTGTAGTCCCCCCAGCTACTTGGGAGGCTGAGGCAGAAGGATCGTTTGAGCCCAGGAGTTTGAGGTTGCTGTGAGCTAGGCTAATGCCACGGTACTCACTTTAGCCAGGGCAACAGAGTGAGACTCTATCTCAAAAAAAAAAAACTGATTTATGCATATTTCTCAGAGAATATTAAAGAGATGTGTACTCAAGAGTCAAAACAATAAATTTAGTAATTTATGCTACTTAAGCAAGAACATTTAAGTGACATTGCTTTTAATTTTTTTGCTTGTTTATTTACCTGTATTTGGTGGCAAAGACAACGACTACCAGCATAATTTGGAGTCATCACCTTGATTTGTATTAGTACTAAGGCATAGACAGTTTCACTCACCATAGCTTTTGCCCCATCGGTGCAAATGTTAACACAGAGAAAATGCAAATAATGCCTTGGTATTGTTACACAAATAGTTCTGATCTCAAAGACACCCTAAATGTATTCCAGGGACCCACAGGAATTCATGGAACACAGTTTGAGAATTCTTATCTTAAAGTATTTCAACAAATTTTACAAACCAAAATAATTAAGTATAGAAAGGAAGAATATCCAAATGGATAGAAACTACTAATTTTTTTCATAACTCCTTTATAATAAAGCCAATAAAAATATCAAAATATAGGAATGCTCTGTTCTCAAACTAAGACCTGCTTCCCTTGCTCCACACTTTTTGTCCGTAACTCTTGATTACTTACATTTCTCTGTGCCTCAGATCTGCAACTATAAAATAGAAATGGCAAAAGTACCTACACATATTTCTTCTTTCACAATTGCAAGTTCTTCACTGAGGACATTTATGACTCATGAGTGTGAAGTTATTTACGATACTTTTCTGTGATAAAAATATAACTGCACTTCTTATAGTGTTCTGACATCACAATGCCCTTTGATAGTTTCTTCCTGAAAGATTTTTAAAAATAAATGTAATACTGACAAGACAAATTTTGAAATGAAATGTGAAAAGTCTTAAAATTAACACCTGCTACATTTTTATCGATAGAAGAAAGGACAAGGATAGCTCTTGGCCCTTATACAATATGATTGACTAACTTGGAATGATGAAAGTTATGGTAAAAAAGGTTGTGAGTTTCATTATGCAGCTTAAGATTTTAATGACTGAATGACATAACATATTACTCTTGATGTGCCTTGACATTTTCCTTTATTGGAAAATATTTTTAAATAGCTAAGGAACAGCACCATTATTAAAAAATATTTAATTTTGCAGAATATCACTGTGAGTGTCTCCTGGCATGGGATGAGACATACTGCTCAGTAGGAATTCCTAAGGCTGAATGAAGGCTTTCAATATGAATAAAGGTTTACAAACTTCGCAAAAATGTTGCCGTCCTTCTGGCACGAACTTTGAGAAATACCTCTCTCAGTGTTTACAAAGTTTTAGGAGGGCTCCACGGTTTATGATCAGATTAGCCTATTTTCCCCTGGTGCATGGCTCCCAAGTTCACATGTGGAAATGTTTCTCCAAGAGCAGTAATAAGAAAAGCCTGTACTTCAAGAGTTCCTGCAGTCAGGAATAATCAAAGTCTAATAAAGGCAGCCAGTTTGAGAGATACTGAATTTCAGATGTGATCTTTTTTTTTAGCAAACTAGATGATAGGGAAAAAGACTTGGGTTCTTATACTTTAACAATGTTTGAAAATAACTTCTCTCTACCCTACTCCTCTGAAAGCCAATAGCCAAACATCTATATGAGTTTTAGGCAGCAACTGCCATGGTAAAAATCAAAGCTAGATATAGCATGGGGGAGGGAAGTGAGCGAAATGTAGCTACATCACTTTCTATGTCTCTGCTACATGCTTCTGAGATGCTATTAGCCTTGAAATGGGGCAAATCTGAGCAATGGATAGACCCTCCCAGGGGCTGAAATGTTGTATCCATGTGACCAAAGAGTGGTCATGTATGAGCTATCATGTATGAGTTATCGAACCAGTTTATGGATAATGAGCCAATGGAGCATAACTTGAACAGAATAATATAATGAACTGTGCATAATGGATATCAATGGCTGGAAAACAATGGTGGGAACACAGTTTGGCCAAAAAATCTTAATATGCACTTAGTATGTGCCACACTTACTGTGCACCTACTACTGTGTTACACTCTGATCATTGGATGACAATGGTCATTCCAACAGCAATGTTTTATGCAGACCACAAGGCTAAGAAAGAGGCACCACAAGGGGCAACATGTCCTAAAAAGGAAGGGTGATCAGTGGACAGGGTGGACTTGGCTATAGGAAGGAAAGAATACAAAGCTTTGCCATACACCTCAGCAATAGCAACAGCAGCATGTCTTCAGATATATACACAAAGACAAGTGATTGAGTAAATAGAAGAATCAACAAAGGGATCATGAGTGATCCATCAGTAGAAAACTCAGGCATCTTCTACAACTCGCATTGGTACTTTAATGGATAATTCCCTCTCTTACTTAGTTTCTGCAGTCCCTTGAGCTCAACTTAATCCTTGCATATAGTGACAGCTGGAAGTAGTATTTCACTTTTATAACTTTCAGAATGTTTCTTACAGTCAAGTATTTGGTTTTGTGCCCATGTTTGTTTTTGCACCTCTTTGTGCTACACAGCAACCCTGCCTTCTGCAAGCCAAGGCCAGAAAGAGCCTGGGAGGCAAGTTCCAAATGGCTGACAGTGCCAGATTCCAGATATAAGAAGGCATCTCTTCTCTTCTCTGTCTCTCTCTTTTTTCTTTCCTGGTGACAAGGAGAGTGATTTTTCTGCAATGTGACATTTGAAATTATGCTTAGCTTTTGCTAAAGATAAGTAAGCTGCCAGTCCTAGAAGAATTGGGAGGACACAGGATTCAAGAGCCCAGAAAGTTTGGGGAGGTTTATTCCTCACCCACTTGTATGGTTTTGTTAAGAGAAGACCACTCTGAATCACCTTTTCTCTATTTCCAGGGCCTTTGGACATTCCAATGAAGCAAATAAAAAAGAAGAAAGAAAAAAGAAAGAAAGAAAATTAAGAAGAAAAAAAAACACTTGAGGTTAGTTGATAGAATGAGAGAAGTGGTTAGACTTCCCAGTAAAGAGAATAAGAAAGAAAACCAAAGACTTTTTAGATATAGGTTAAATACATTAGATCATCACATAAATGTGAAAATTAATGTAATATTAATGTAAAAACCTGTAGATGATGATAAGATTAAAATGTGAGGTTTAAATGTTTATCTCTTAAAATATGTTAACTTCCCCTCTGTGAATTTACAAAGAATTTAATAACTCTGCCTTCAACATTTTATAGCAACTTTAAACACAGTAGGTGTTAAGTTACAGTGAGAATTTTAAAAAGTGAATTCTGGGGAATCAAAAGCCATAGTCCTTCAGTTCTTCATTTTCTCACCATTCCTATCATCAGCAAGAGACTTTACACTATCTCTGAGAAATTTCAGATGCCGTCTTCCTTCCATTCTAATTACCCTTTGCAAGTATCATTTAGATATTGTCTCCTTCTTAAATGTCTGCAATAGATCCCAAAATTCTTTCAGTTAAAAGTAAAGTACATAATCATGGCTTTCTAGACCCATCAGCAGTTAATTCATTTATCAAACCTTTATTGCCTACCCAATGCGTGCCAGACATTTGATAGGTGTTGGCAACAGAGATGAAAGATAGGCTTACGGTGTTGAGCAACACACAGTTTTGGAGGAGAAACTGATACATAAACAGCCTTCTACCAGTCAGTGTTATAAGTGCTCTGGGACCAGGGAGACAAGAGCCATAAAACCCAGAGCTGAAGAGTTTGGAAGGCTTTCTGGGAGAAGAGATGATTAGGTTGATTTTTAAATAAAAAGTAGACATTAGCCAAGCCAAGAAAGTCTATATCCAGGGGAGAACATATACATAGGCATGAAGGTAAGAAAGAACACAGTTCAGGAAAATGAAACAAGAATGGCTTGGTGAGGTGTCAGGCACTCAATGGCAGGGGACAAGACTGTACTGTTAGGTAGAGGATAGCTCATTAGGAATCCTGCAAAGAGTTTGGATTTTTAACTCTAATGCAATGAGATTACATCAAAGATTTTAAGTAAGAGGACAGAAACATGACAACTTTTATATTTTAGAAAGATTTCTCCAGAAGTGCCATGGAGAATGGATTCACTATAGGAAGATCAATCCAAAGGCTGTTAGAGAAACCTGGAAGAGAAATCCGAGGACTTGTATTATAGCATCGATGACATGGAGAAGAATGCAGAAAGAAAGATATGGGAAGATGAGATTTATAAAAAGTATTGTAATATCTTGTCACAAACTGGATTGGGGAGTTATCGCTGAGGGAGAGGAGAAATCAAGTAAGACTCCCAGTTAATGCTTTTGTGATTTTGAAGAATAATCAGGCCTGGGAAGAGAAATAAGCTCAATTGTGGACATGTTGCTTTTGATGGCCTTTCTCTTTATGAGTCTGTGTTGTGGAGTCTGTACTGGACCAGGAGGTACACATATAAGTCATCAGCATGTTAGTTACATACAGACTTGTTAAAAACTGGGAGAGTCAATGAGATTTTTAGGGTTTTATACCTAAAATACATAATCAGAATAATCATGATCACAATGATCTAGAAGGTGAATCCAAAGAGTGATGTCATCGAAACCAAGGGAGAAAAGAGTTTTAAGAAAGCAGTGACCAGCAGTGTTAAATGCAGCAAAGGTATCCAGTAAGATAAAGCCCGAAAGCATCATTGCATATGGCAACTCTCTGGCCTCTCCACAGTAGTTTCATTACAGAGTTAGAGATAGAAATCAGAGTGTGGGGAGTTGAGGAATGAATGAAAAGCCATGCATGGAGAAAATGTGAGTATCCTCCAGGATGGTCTAAGTTATGCTGCAGAAGCAACAACTGTCAAATTTTAGTGGCTTACCACATAAAGGGTTATTTTCCATTGTGTTTCATGTTCAGTGCAGGTCACTGGGGGGACTTTGCTTATTATAGTCCTACAGGGGCCAAAGCCAATGAAGACTTCAACTCAACACATGAATTTACAATTGCTGTGACAAAAAAAAGAGAGAGAACTGTCATGCCTCATGTTAGCAATTAAGTACTTTCCATTGGAACCAAGACCTGTCACTTCCCTTTTATTTCACTGTCCAAGGCAAGTCACATGGCCACACAAGGCAAGGAAATACAATGGTACCATGAGCCCAGAAAGAGGAGAACTGGGATATTAATATACTGTCCCCATGAGTGGGTTAGGGCACTAGCTACAAAAGCTTGTAAGTTTGAGGGGAGATTTTTGTTTGGTTGGTTTTTAAGGCAAGATAGACAACAGCACTAGTAGAACACATTTTTTATCACTTTTCACAGCTTGGATTTTGTGCTCTTGCTGTACAATCCACCCTGCAAACACCTTTAAAGCCTAACCTCCCCATGGGAATATTCTTCCTACTACCCCATATTGAGTATGTCTTGCTCTACCACAAAACTCTGCTCAAGAATCACTTCACACATGAAGCTGTCCCTTGATGAGGCTACTTGGCTACTTGGGTCCAATTATATTTAGGTAAATATATTTCCTTATGTTTCCATTGTTTACTTATTTGTGTGTTTCCCCCCCACACACACATGTTTTGAAGTCCTTTCCACCCTTTAAAGGGCAAGGATCTTCCCATTTGTTTCCTCTCTTTCCATGGGGTAACTGGGTATAAGACATGTGCTCAATCTACCATGTTGTCTGAACAATTGGTTTCTCCAAGATCAGAGAAGTCTCTTCAGCAAAGTTCTTTGGGTTTTACCATCCCTGAGCACACAGAGTCATTTATACAATGGTTTATGAAGAAAACTGCAGATTCTGGTTTTTTCCATGGCTGAGGAGGCAGGAAATGGAGCAGAAGCAGCCTAATTCTTATGGAAACTCCACCCCATGTACTGGCACCATGGTCATTTTGCTTAGTCTGCTTTCTGGGACTAGCCCAAACCTGTCAAGTTCTCACTTTAAAAACTTGCAGATGCATCCACCACATATTTATGCACTTGCTTTCATATGCAAAGAAGTTGCTACCAAGACGAGACACCTCATCAAGAAGGCTTACAAGTGAATTTTTTTATGACAGATTTATTCAGATTCACCTTCATGCTCTCATCTGGCCCTCCAGGACTGTGGCCATGCATGTGCAGGGCACCTCTCTGGGTTCGGAGTGCAGTCTGGTGTAGGACATGTGTTCTAACCGATACCTACGTATCAAAACCATGACCTAGGCCTCATTAGCACAATCCAATCTACTGAGTTAAACAAGCACAGATAGGCAAATTCAGGAAGACTTTGGAAGTGAAACAGGTGCACATACATTTTGGTAAGGATTTCCATTTTGCTCAGACCTGAAAATTTGGACTTAGCTGGTAAATTTCTGAGCCAGAAAGAGTCACAAAAACCACCCACACACAAAATAAATAGGTCAATACATAACCCAGACAGAAGAGGCTTTCTGAAGAAAAGGGAAAATTTGTACAGAAATGTGTTTAATGAGAGGATGAGTTATGCAGCAAAGACACTACGTGATTAGGGAAAATCTAAGCAACAGCTATTTGAATATGTCCTGAGGATAACATCTACTGGCATCCAGTGAAACCTCTAAATATCTTTTCCATGCAGGTGAGGAAAATGCAATCTTTGGTCCTGCTAATTTCAATTTTTGATTGAGGGTAACAGCAATACTAAAGAAGCCTCCCAGCCAAATTGTAATCATAAATAATTTTCCTCTCAAGTGAGTTGACTTCAGTTGGCACTTATCAACTTGCAGGTCAGCACAAATGTTTTTATAATAAACCACAAAAGAAGGAGCTATAGTCTGGACTGGCAGTCAGAAATTCTGCTTTCCCACTGCAACTCGACTGAATCTGACTCTGGTTTACTGGCCAAAATCGATAATATCAGCTCCTTGACATGTTAGGTGGGGACAGGATCTTACCTTTGAAATGGTGTGAGATGTTGTGACAATGGGCAATGGTCTGGGCCACCGAGTGTCTCCCCTCCCTCCTCACTTCTACTCACTAAGCTCACATTTCTTTTTATTCTATTTTTCCTCCACTCCTCTCTATTTCTATTACTCTTTTTCTCCCAATATTTTTCCATTCTGATGTTTTAGTCCTGTTGACATCAGCTAGAGCTCCCACATCCACTGCTAAACTTTGTGGAGGGCTGAGGAGGCGGCTTTCTCACATCTGCACGAAGATGCTAATGAATGGAAGGTCCGCGAGGGCAGAAAAAAATCATGGCTGCCTTACACACAGTAAGCACTCAATAAATACCAGCATGCAGTATTTAACATATTTTCAGTAGCTGAAACACATTTCTCTTAAGTTTTCTGATGAAAATATTTATGAACACTGTCAAGGTTCAAGAAACCATTGTCAGGAAACCATATCCTATCCACATTCTCCAAACATCCGATAGCACCAGGAGTAGAAAGAAAATTGCTTGTGGAGTATCAAGTCTCTGAACATTCCCAGCCAGCCTCTCAATCAGTGAAATCAAAAGAATAGAAATGGAAATAGAACCAGGAAATAGTTTGGATGTCCCAAACTTACTTAGAACCAGACTCCACAGGGTTTTGATACTCATGTTGTCACTGTTGTATTTCTAACATTTTCCACAGCAGCTAACAATCTCATGCCATGAAAGAGCGGGGGCGGGAATGACTACAATACAAAATCTGTAGGAAACTCTGGAGGGATGTGAGCCTTTTATCCGACAGGCACTAGGTTACAGCTCAGCAGACTTGTTGAAAGAGGGTAGGTCTAAAATGTTAACAGGAGGAAGCAGGCAATGTTCAGCACCTCTGGTCTTAAACCAGGGGAGATGTTTTCTGATTTTGCTCTTGCGGCGCCTGATGTCCTGATACATTGCTCCAAATCCCATCAACTGGTGATCAGCACAGGCTGGTTAACACCTACTTACTAAACACTACTATGACTAATAAAGCCCTCCAAACCATTATTCAATTCATTTGCTCCATGACATATTTTGTCTTTACAGACTAAAATACTAAAATCACCTATAAACTCAGACTATTTTAAATTTGAGGCTGTATTTAAAAAAGCCAACAAATTTTAGAGTGAGCCATCCTTAGGACAACCAGCATTCTATAATCCTGCTGTTCTTTGAAAATAGAAACCCAAACTACTTTTACTCAGTAGGGTCTTTGCAAATATGTACTACTTCTACAGTTTGAATTGAAGTAGAAGGAAATACTTAGGAAGCACAAAGATCTATAATGTCTTATAGTTCTATTAGATGAAATTGAGTCTCACTCAATTTGCAAATGGAAGGACAAAATATTTTAACTTAGTAAGACTTGACTTTGTGACATACTTTTTTGACTACCGCATATTAACACCTGTGGTCAAAGAGTATTTTTCTCAGTTCCTGTGTTAACCCAGGAATGCCCAGCAGAGGCTGCCCTTAGGGAAGGAAGTTAGTGTTTTCCAAGGAAAGAGAGCCTAACAAAATGCTGCTGTGATTACTTCACTCAGTCCCAACATGCCCACCTATTCAATGTTAGAGAAACTTTTTAAATCTAGAAATGTAATAG
This sequence comes from Avahi laniger, assembly GCA_963575035.1. Lineage (NCBI taxonomy): Eukaryota > Metazoa > Chordata > Mammalia > Primates > Indriidae > Avahi > Avahi laniger. Next base: position 9,592 of record CAUYSK010067769.1, on the reverse strand, counting down.
CCACCTCATACCTTAGCTTATTCAGGAATCCCTAAATTCCAAGAGGCAAAATTATAAAGCAAAAAATGATCATTAGTACAATAATTGGAAACCAAATTTTCTCTCCTTTCATTCACCGTAATTTGAAAAGAAAAAGAACCTTGAAAAGTAATGAAATACTCTAACTCACAGATAAAATGTCATCCAAATCATTGTATTTTCATTATATAACTAAACAGTATGACTAAAAAAATAATTTTTAGAAAAAAGATAAACAGATAAACTGATTATTCCTTTTTGGCATTCACTCTGACAAAGAATACAGAATAGCCACATTCTATTAAAACAGAAAAGTGAGTTGTCTGATTTCACAATATAGACAATCCCACCTTTTTCTCTCCTAAATAAATGTCTTTGCTTACCATTTTTTAAGATTAAAATAAAATATTTTAATTATCAAAACACAGTTGTTATCATTTAGCAAATAGAATAAAATCAAATTGGTTTGAGAATTTTTGGAAAAAAATAAATTGTGTTTGAAAGGTATGCTTTTCAATGAAAGGGAGAACAATTGAAAACAACTTGGATTCTATTTGCTTATAAAGACAACCCTATTGAATTTTAAAAATTCTAAAAAATTGGAACACCAAATTATTAATGAAAGCTTATCAACTGCATGCCAAATGACAACATGCTAGTCTACCCTAAACAACACTGGTTTCAAAATATAAACAGCAAGGAATAAAGGAGACTGGAACCGTCATTAACCACAGTGAACGAGGAACTTTCATCCCAAGTTCAAGCAAGGCACATGAGGGCAGTGAGAACGCAGAAGGAAATTAACAACAGTGGAAGATTTAATACGAGCTAGGAACACTCTCAAAAAGTATCTCATTTAACCCTCACAACAAACTTTAAAATACACATTATCCCATGCAAAACAGGAGGCAACAAAATCTCAGAAGAATAAAACGATTGCCCAGGGTCTGCTAGCAATGGATCAGTGGGGCCTTCGTGCACGCCTGTGGTGAACTGCACCACACAGCCTCACCACGGCAGGTCTCCATTGTGTGTTAAGATCACACTGTATTTTTGAGCCCCCGTCCTCCCCCGCTCCAGACACTGATAGCCGTGTTAGCAGAAGTGGTATGCTGCAGAAGGACTGAGTGAGTTCACAGCCAGATCCTGAGGCTCAGATCTGCCTATGTGAGTAAAAAAGCCAGAGGCAAAATTGTAGAGTTGGCAGACACGGCAGTTACTGCCTGTATCCTGCTTTCCCCTGATGCCTTGCAGATGCCTGGCACCTTCAGGGGGCCCAAGCCCTGAAAAGGAGGGGCTCTCCCAGCCTTGCCTCCTCCTACAGCAACGCAGCTTGCCTTGAATTCTAATCACCTGTGCGCCCTCTTCACCACGGTCTCCGTCAGATCGTGAACTCCTTAGGGACAAAAAGTGTCTCATTTCCCTATTCCCTGTTGCACTTAGCTGGAAGTAAGTGCTCAGTATCTGTAGAATAAATTTATGAATGAGCAGCTAGACCTCCCTCCCATCCCTAATCAAAATATTCAAGCCTGTCTTTCCACTCTACAGTTCTCTGATCTTTGCTCCTTAAGTTGGCAAACAACTAATAAAATGTGCTGTTAATGTATCAAGGAATGATTGACTGTTTGACCCTCTCAGGGCCTATATATTGCTGCGTGTACTGCTGTGTATATGTGCATGTGTACGTGTTACATTTGAAGACTAAATGCCCAATCTTTGCAGTATATCCACCGGCTGCTTTAAACTGGGGAATCTGAACACAGGCTATTAGAGACAGAATGGGGGGCAATAACAATGCCTGGGGCAGAGCCAGCATAGCAATACCTGACCCTAGAGTGTTCTGGTTAACAACAGCAGAAAACTGCAGGCAGACAGGGGAGTGAGTGCTAATACCCCATCTCATTTAATCTACACAACAACCTTTTAGGTAGGTACTGTTTCAATTTTATTGAAGGAAAAAAAATTAGGTCCAGAGAAGGTATATGTTATGCCAAGACCAGACGTGGAGTAAATGGTAGAGAAAGGATGTAGTTCACCCTTTTGCTATGCCCACGTCCCTCAGTCCTCAAAGTTACTGTCCACGCAGCGGCTGGAGAACTGAAGACTTACTCTACTACAAGGAAAGTTTATCACGAGGACTAGAGCTGTTAACCCTCTGGATGTGACTGGAGAGAGAAATCTTGGGATAGAAAAGAGACAAAACCCATCTGCGGAAGAGTTTCCAAAGCCTTGGATAGCATCCCACCTGTGTCCCCCAAGAGTGCCCCTTCTATTGCACAGAAACCCTCGCCCGTGGTGACCACAGGGCTGTTTCTGAGTTTGCAACAGCCACGTAAATAAAGGCCTGTGTGGTTTCTGCAGCAATAACCTCAGTAAAGATCTCATTTGATAAGAAATTCGTCTTATATCCCTTCAAGATATTTTGATTCTATATAAGAGGAATAGTATAAGCATAAAAATTCACAAGAATCTTGTGCTGATTGGATGGATATAGTGGAAAGGATGTGAGACTGAATGAGGGGAGAAGGATCTAAGCCTAGTCTCTGACACTAACTATGTCACCCTGGGTATCTCGCTAATCAGCCTGGAATTTAATTTTTCTCAGCTCTGGGATTGTGATGATGGCACCTAATTTTTAGGATAGCTGTCAGAATTATATGAGCTAATGTACATAAAGCACACAGTAGAGGTTCAATGAATTACGGCTCTTATTATTATGTTGGAAACCCCGTTATATTAAGAGAGGTTGTCATTCAAAAAGAAATGTACGAATACCGACTACCAATCCCAAGATCACTGAGAGGAATTCATACCCAAAAGGCCTCAATTATTTTCTGGTAACCAAAATGAAGTACGATTCTGTAAGGAATTTCACAAAGTGTCTCATGATTATCCCGTGGTCATGACGACAACAGGGATTTGCAGAGTCAGGGACAGTACAGTATGGTTTGTAAACACGATATGGAAGGTTATTATCTATCAATCCGGTTGCCAGTTTCTAGTGCTTTGCAATGGGCCTGCTCGATTTTTAGAAATGTATTTCTCTTATGACTATAAGTAACACATATTCATTCTTGAGAATTTGAAAAAATCTTAAGAATTATAGGGAAAAAATGAAAGTCACCTCAATGTTAACATTGTGTTGCATCCTTCTAGACTTTCACTCTTTCTTAATCTCAAAGTGTCTGTGTATAGATGCATACACAAATACATGCATAACCACAAATTGGTTTTATATCACACACAAGCTTTTTTAACATGCCCTTCATATAAAGTATTTTATGACTATTAAACATTTCTCTGAAACATGGTTTCTAATGGATGCCTCATGTTGCAGCTTATGAATTGATCATATTTTATGTAACCAAATTTTAATCAGAATTTTAATTTTGTCTTTAATATTATGTCATTTTAAGTGTCAATGATTAACATCATTATACACAGACTTTTGAGCATATTTCTGATTATTTTCTAAAATAATTTTGTTTTCTATGATAAATTTGTGAATTTCCTACAAAAAACAGAATGTACATGTTCGTGGCTTTTGATATGTATTTCAATCTTATCCCTCAATGTTTCAGTTTTGCTTATAAGACTACCCATTTTACTCGAATCCACAAACTCTAGGTATTATCATAAAAGGTCTACCAGTTTGATAGGTTAAAAATGTTAACAAATTATTACTTTTATTTATGCTTCCTTTATGACTTATGAGTTTGAGTGTTTTTATATATATATTGCACATTTGTTTTTCCTTTTTAAAGGATCGTCTGTTCCTAAACTGTTTCCATAATTTAATTGGCCTTTATCCATAATTTCAAATGATTTGGAAGAACTCCTAAAAGATTAAGGGCATGACTTTTTTGCCAGTATATATAATGAATATTTTTTCCAGTTGATCACTTGATTTTTTTTTTATTTTTTCTTAAAAGGTTTTGATTTTTGACATATGCATTGACATTTTTCATTTAGCCAAATCTATCAGTCTTTTCAAAAGAAAAGAAATAGCAAGACTAATGTAAAACAGATAATGTAAAAAGATAACAGAAATAAAACAAATGTATTAACACTTCAGTTTTGACCAAAAAAAATGTAAATTGTTTAAATTTTCTTATTAGGAATAATAATCTCAAAGTGAGTAAAAAAAAAAAACCCTAAATCCACCTTTATAGAAAACATCCATCAAAAATACTATCTATTTAAGTAAAAGGATAGTAAAAAATGTATCAATTAAGGGCAAATAATAAGCAAATAGTATTTGTAATATTGGTATAAAAAACAGAATTCAAGGAAAAAAATAAAAACCGTAAGAAGACAAAGAAGCACATTTTATATAAATGCAGGAACAACCTACAAGAAATATAGTCACGAAACTACAAGTTGGAGAGTTCAGATCAAAATACATAAATCAAAACTATTAGAAATTCAAAGAGAAATCAACAGAAACATAGTTACTGGAATAACGGAATTTACCACTCAGGCTTTGACAGCTCAAGTGAGCAAGCAAGAAATCAAAGATACAGTTCTGAATAAGCTCACTAACAAGTATGAGTAAGTAGATACATTTCAATCTCTATAGCCAGAAAAGTACATCTTTTTTCCCAAGCACTTATTTAAAATTTATTAAAAATAGCATCCTACTCACAAAGAAAACATAACATCTAAAAAAGTAGTTATACTGTATACAATCTGATCACAAAGCAGTAACACTGAAAATTATTAACAAAGCATAAACAAATAGAATAAAATAGATTGGAGTTCTTTAAGAATGGTCATCCATTAGTATTCACAGGGTATTGGTTCCAGGACTGCCCCCTTCCCCAATACCAAAACTCATGGATGCTCAAGTCCCTGCTATAAAATAAAGTAGTATCTGTGTAAATCCTATACACGTCCTCCAGCATACTTTAAATTATCTCTAGATTTCCTATAATACAAATACAGTGTAAGTGCTATATAAATAGTTATACTGTATTGTTTAGGGAATAATGACAAGAAAAAAAGTCTGTACATATTCAGTATAGGGGCAATAGTTTTTTCAAATATTTTCAATCCGTGGTTGATTAAATCCATGGATGCAGAACCCACACATATGGAGGGCTGGCTGTAAATACTTTTCATCAGTTCACATCAAATAAAAAGTTAAAACTTTATTTACAAATTAAATCCAAATTGTTGCAAGAGTCAAATCCAAGGCTTTAAATGCTTTAATTATTAAGTTATATTAAGCAAAAAGATAGATTTTAACCCTGAATTTGTGCCTCAAGTGGCAATTTGCACAAACACAGAAAAGAGGCTTTTCATGGCCACAAGTTCAGTGAGAACCTGCACTATAAAAAGTTGGGCAAAGAAACCAGCACAGTCTTGGGGTATGTTAATAGGCATTGAATGCCCAGATGAAAGACAGGGATGATCTCCGTTCTACTGTTACGTTGTCTGCCTCCACTCCTCTTCTACACTCCACCTCAGGAACTAAGACATCACATGGCTCAAGGGTGGGAGAAATGAGGACACATTAAAAATACTGGGCAGAGTAAAGCAATCTCACACCTTTTTCCTTTCCCACTTTAAGAGTTAGGACAGCATAAGACATGGTAAGGATGGCGCAAGGTTGGTGGGCACCCTATTGAAAAGCATAAAAATGTGATCAATGCTTTCTCCATCTCTCACTTTTGTTTCTCAAAGGGATGGTGCTGTTATAGAGATGTGCATCTGGGGCCGGAGAATTTCTTTTTAGGAAGCATTGCTGACTTTAGGCAGAGAGGACTGGACCATTAGGGTGAAGACCTGGGAAAGGATGCAAGGAGAAGCTGGCTGCTTGTGGAAGTCTCTCGGGCCTGTTCTTCACAGGTGACAGGAAAAGGGAGTGTTCAAGTTTTTTTCTAACTAGTTTCTCTTGGTAGAAAAGTCAGGAAGGGATTCAGGGTAGAATGATCAAAGAAGGAAGAAGGTTCATGCGGATGAGGTGACTTTGAGATGCATTTTGTGGGTACCTTGGCAGTACAGTAGATGGCAGGGTGGCAGACACACACAGACAATAAGAATACCCAGGTCATCTGTACCCATAATATGCTGAAATAAAAAAAAAAAAAAGAATACCCAGGTCATCTGTACCCATAATATGTTGAAATAAAAAAAAAAAAAGAATACCCAGGTCGTTGCTCAGGCTACGTCTAAGAACTGTATTCAGGAGTAGGTGCTACATTTTAAGTAAAGAATGTGATAAATCAGAGAAGGGGACAGGGAATGATAAAGGGTCTGAAAACCACATTCTATGAGGAAAGGTTGATGTTTAGCCTGCAAAAAGGTAAACTGGATCAGGGGTCTTCCTGTCTATAAGCAATAACGGTCTTCCATGTCTCCATTGTTTCAAAAGGCAAACAAGGAGGAAAACGGTGCAAATTATGGGGTAGCCAAATTTGCCTCCAAATGAGGACCATTATAATAACTCTAAAATGAAAGCACTGCCTTATGGAGCTAATGAGGGCCTGTCACCGGATGTGCCGAAGCAGAGATTGGAAAAGGCTATCTTATTATTCATTTAAAAAATCCGTGTCATTTCTTCTATCATTTCATTCATTCATTTTATTGACTACTTACTTGGATCACGCCTATGCTAGGTGCTGGGGAGACCAGGAAGATTAAAACGTGGTCTGGCAAACAAGGCCTTATCTTCTGGAGGAGTTTGATACAGTATGAAAAGGGTGACAGGAAGGAAGTCAATGGAAGTGGAACCACCCAAACCGGCAGGGCTTGACTTCAGAAGTCATTGTAAGAGAAGGGGCATAGGAAACATGCACCAGACCTCAGAACCAGAATCAGTTTCTCCACCCTCCCTCCCCAGTGTGGCGACCACACAGACCACAGCCCTGCCAGAGGGAGAGCTCCCCAGGTCCAGCAGGATATTTTTTTTTTTTTTTTTGAGACAGAGTCTCACTGTGTTGCCCAGGCTAGAGTGCCGTGGCATCATCCTAGCTCACAGCAACCTCAAACTCCTGGACTCAAGCGATCCTCCTGCCTCAGCCTCCCAGGTAGCTGGGACTACAGACATGTGCCACCATGCCCAGCTAATTTTTTCTATATATTTTTAGTTGTCCAATTAATTTCTTTCTAATTTTAGTAGAGACGGGGTCTCGCTCTTGCTCAGGCTGGTCTCGAACTCCTGTGACCTTGAGTGATCCACCCACCTCGGCCTCCCAGAGTGCTAGGATTACAGGCGTGAGCCACTGCGCCCGGCCCCAGGAGGATATTTTGAAAGTAGTAAGTTTTAAGGCTTGGAATCTGCATTGAGGTCTCCTCCTCAGCCGCAGCAGTATCAACATATAAACAGCCAACTTAGGCAATTAAATGCTAATAGCCTTATAAAAAGTTGAAACTGAAATATATTGCTGTAAATGTAATCCCCACTAGATGCTCATATAGTTTACACTCACCAAAGTGGTTGGCTACCATCCTAACAACAGCATCTACATTGGGTGTGAAAGGGAAAACAAAACCCAAGTTGAAATTTTACCTTGGGGTAGCATGAGGAGGGGACTCTGATGGATGTGCCAGCATCAGCCTCATAAAAATAACTGGGCATATAGAAATGAAAAGCAAAAAAGTAAGCAGAGTGATAAAGATGAGGTTAAGTCCATACAACCAGTGTCTACTTTGAGATGGTATAATATACTACAATTGTTTTCCATTACGTAATATTTTCCTGTCAAATAAGGAAAGATGGTAAGATCAACAATGTGGGTAAGCCTCAAATAGTGAGGACACTCCAACCCTCTGAGTTCTCACTCTCTCTTTTGCTTTCTCTCTCTTTTCTAGATAGATAGAAAGATGGATAGATAGATAGATGGGTTAGATAAGATAGATGACAGATAGATAGATAAACATTGCCAAGTGAGAGTTTGTAGCCTTAAACCTTTATCCACCCTGTGGTCATTTATCAAAATGGAAATTCTTTGAGAAAATAACATTATTCCATCAGACATTGATACTCTCTTGGGCCGGGTGCTAACAGGGTACCATTGTACTTCAAAGCTTGACTTGAAGGGTGTTGAGGAAATAAAATGCAAATCTATGTAAACTGATGAGCATGGTCTTGGCCACATAGTAGGTGCCCCATGAGAGCCGTTTTCCTCCTTTTACAGCTCTACCTCTTAAACTCTGCTTCTCCCCTAAATAGGGTAAAAGAATCACATTTCTGGAGTCATGGTAATCCTCCATGGAAGTGGCCCAGGCTCAGGGGCGATGACAAACACAGACTCCTTATGTGTCACTATTCTTTGCCATAATACATTACTGTGCCAACTGTATACTACCTCCTTCCCTTTGGCACATGGTAGGTCCTTAAAAAATGCTAATGCCCTCCCTTTCTCCTTCCTCCAGAAGGAAATGAGCTTGCTTTCTCCTCCGCTTAACTCAACAGCATTAAATTCAACTCAACAAATATTTAGTGTCTTCTAAATATTAATACTACGTTTTGCTGAGCTCAGCAACCTGATTTTACAAAATGTACAACTGTGGAGTTGCTGGACACCTAATAATTCTGAGAGACTCAAGCCAGGCTGAGTGGAGCTGGGGGTTTTTCACTGTACTCCTAACTTTAACCTAAGATCCAGGGAAGACACTGTGAGTCAGCCTTCACTTGTGTGCATTGAAGGGTCCTGCACATGCTCAAAATGTTTTTTTCTTTTATCACAATTCTAGATTTTTATGAAACACAAAACTGTTGCCTTTGGAGCTCAAATTAACCCAGTTTGCTGAGACCATGACTAAGTTTATCTGATATCAATGATTTGGCAACACAGACATTAAAATGCAGACACATTTTTTTCTGTAAGCACAGGGTGTGGCTGAAGCAATAAACCTGATTTATTTCCAAATAATTTAATAATAACTAGCATTTTTAAAAATTAGCTCATGATGACAAAATTATCAGCTCAAAAAATCCTTACCATCCAAGCATCCCTTCCACTGATTGCTTTAGACTCTTCTCCCCAATATATTTTGATTTGTGCTTCACTGCACAACTCTCATTGTGCAATGGTTTAAAGTTTTAAAGCAATGATGTTGTGATTATAAGAGAGAGAAGCAAGACATATTCTATAGTAGTCCAAAATTTTCAAAAATACAGAAGATCGGCCGGGGGCGGTGGCTTACGTCTGTAATCCTAGCACTCTGGGAGGCCGAGGCAGGCAGATTGTTTGAGCTCAGGAGTTCGAGATCAGCCTGAGCAAGAGTGAGACCCCGTTTCTACTAAAAAAATAGAAAGAAATTAATCGGACAACTAAAAATATATAGAAAAAATTAGCCGGGCATGGTGGCGCATGCCTGTAGTCCCAGCTACTCAGGAGGCTGAGGCAGGAGGATCGCTTGAGCCCTGGAGTCTGAGGTTGCTGTGAGCTAGGCTAACGCCACAGCACTCTAGCCCGGGCAACAGGATGAGACTCTGTCTCAAAAAAAAAAATTATGAGAGAATAGGGAAAATTTAAACATTGGATATTTTATAATTCTAAGGAAATAGATTTAATTTTTTAAAGTATGGTAATATATTTGTGGTTGTTTATTAAAATTATTTTTT
>CAUYSK010067764.1:0-19823 GCA_963575035.1 Avahi laniger | reverse complement strand
GCCTAGCTCACAGCAACCTCAAACTCCTGGGCTCAAGCGATCCTCCTGCCTCAGCCTCCTGAGTAGCTGGGACTACAGGCATGCGCCACCAAGCCCAGCTAATTTTTTCTATATACTTTTTTAGTTGTCCAATTAATTTCTTTCTAATTTTAGTAGAGACGGGGGGTCTCGCTTTTGCTCAGGCTGGTCTCGAACTCCTGACCTTGAGCAATCCACCCGCCTCGGCCTCCCAGAGAGCTAGGATTATAGGCGTGAGCTACCACGCCCGGCCTAAAGGAAAAAATATACAGCCTTTAATTTTAAATCGTCTTTTGTATTCAGTATTAATTCTATTTTAGTTAACTGGAACTGAAACCTATGAATCTGAGAAACTATCAAAATATCTTTGTCAATGCAAACAAATATATACTATGTCCATATAATTTATTTTATACAGTCCATTTTTCTTGATCCCTCTTTATCTCTAGGCGATTTGACAGATCTGTTGAAAAATGGCGACGTTTTCATTACGATATGAAGATATTTAATCAATGGCTAACAGACGCTGAACAGTTTCTCAAAAAGACACAAATTCCTGAGAATTGGGAACATGCTAAATACAAATGGTATCTTAAGGTAAGTTTTTGAGATTTGTCCTTCCAAATTATCTTTATCTTCACCACATCAGGACTGCTTAACTTCTTTAAGTTCAGGTTGTGAAGAATGGTGGAAACTTATAATTCAGGACTTTTGTTGTCATTGTTATACATAATAGAAAATCATCATAGTGATAATATCAGGAGACTGTGCTATGGACTTTATGTGTCAGGATGAGGGAGTTTACCTAGACTAAACTGATTTATCTGATGAACTGAGAAGTGTAATTGAATCTGTGATACAGGGAAGCATCTTACAGCAGGGATGTATTGTGGTTTGGGACAGTGTTTATTTTTGCCTTATGTTGGAACCTGTCCAGAAGGAGAACTTGTGGTATACTTAGCAATAATGTAGTTACTAGAAATATCCATCATGTTATAATTACAGTTCTGTTTCCCTAAAGACAATTTGTGGTGATGTAGCAATATTTCTATATATTCTATTGGCAAAAACCCTTATAAGATAGTCCAGAGGCCAAAACAATGTAGAGTTAATTGGTGGTACGTATTGACTTTTTTATGGTTTATGTTAATGGAGATGCAACATATGGATTATAACCAGTGTATAGCTTAATTTCAACTTGCGTCTTTTGAATGTGCAGATCAAGATAAATTAAATTGTGGAGTATATAATTTAGTTGGTAAAATATATAGTTTAAGTATCAGAAATATTGTATTTATTACACCAAGGCTTAATTAATTTGGCAACTTTTTAAGTTCACATTGTTCATATAGCAATTTTCTATCAAGTAGATTTGAATCGTGGCCAATTTTTAATGCCAGAAAATACAGATTAAGACAGATGAAGGCAAAGAAAATAGTAGTGTATTAAATAGTTCAGAGATTTCAAAATGCTGGATTCATAAAAGCAGTATCATATTCAACTTTACAACTCTCTGTTCTCAAATATGTTTGCATAGCAAATATGCCTTTTGATATTAAGGAATTAAACGTATAAATACCTATGTGTATGGAAAGCTATTTAAACACAGAAAAAAAATACTTTAAAAATCTTGTGTAATTATATGCATATCAATAAAACTTGTATATACACCAGCATTGGCATTTGGATATAAAGGAAATTCACGGATTTCCAATCTGTTGCCATACAGAAGATACATTTATTAACAGCACTAAAGTAAATTTCGAGATAATGCAACATAATGAAGTGTCTGCCTGAAAGGCAGAAATATATTAGAGTCATATAACGTATTTTGGGGAAAATATATAAACATCTTCCTATTTCCAAAGATATCCAACACAAGTTAGTTATATATTTTTAATCTGTATCTTATTATAAAATTAATATATACTAATCGTGGAAAAAATCAAGCAACATAGAAGTGTGTATATATCTCCATTCTATTCCCCAGAGCATAATTGTTTTGGTATGGATTTTGGTACATATTTCAGGTTGGGTTTCTTAGGAAGCCCACTCTAAGAGGGAGATTAGCATACAGAAGGTTTATTAGGGAGTGCTTTTAGGATCAAACAAGTCGTTTTGGGTATGCTTTGGTGTTGTTCATGTTTCTTGTTCTTGAAGTCAGTTAAGCTTCTTGGATCTGTGGGTTTAATATTTTCATCACATTTAGAAATCTTTTAGCCATTATTTTTTTAACAATAATCGACTGAAATTTCACATATATTAGGATATTTCAAGCTACCCCACTACTCACGGATGTTACGTTCATTTCTTTTCAGTCTTTTTTCTTCTATAATTCATTTTATATAATTTCTGTTGTCAAATTGACTAATCTTCTTTAATCTCTGTGGTTAACCCCACCTAGTCTATATTTTTAATATCAGACATTTTCATCTCTTAGAATTGTGACTTGTGTCTTTTTTTCTTCCATGTGTCTACTCAAAATATTCAATTTTTTCTCTACTTGACGATATGGGATACAATTATAATAACTGTTATAATATCCTTGTCTACTAATTCTATCATTTGTGTCTATTCTGAGTCAATTTTAATTGATTTATTTTTCTCCTCATTAAGGGTGTTATTTAACTGCTTCTTTGGATGACTGGTAATTTTTAATGCTAGACATTATGAATTTTAACTTGTTGAATGCTTGATATTTTTGTATTCAAATAATTATTCTTAACCTTTGTTCTGGAACATAGTTAATTTACTCGGAAAGAAAATAATGTTTCGGGAGTCCTCCTTTTATGCTTTGTTAATTATGACCAGAACAGCATAAGCCTAGATCTAATTTTGTCCCACTACTGAGGCAAAACCCTTCTGGGTACTCTCTCTCTGATGCTCTGTGAATGCTGAAGTTTTCTACTATGGCATGCGGGAATAGGCACCATTGCCAGCCATATATGAGCTCTGGTGACTGTTTGCTTTAATTCTTTTGTGTAGTTTGTTTGTTTGTCTGTAGCTTTGAGTAGTTTTCTCACGTATATGAGCTGATCAGGACTCATCTTGAGACTGGAAGGGAGCCCTCTGCAGATCTCCAAAGTTCTGTGTTATCTGTCTCCTCTTTGGTATTCTGCCCTGTGTTCTCTAGTCACATTGGCCTTCTCCTACTCTTTGCTCCATTTCCTTGACTCAAGGATGCCTCCTGGTTTATTGATCATTTCCTCTTCTTCTGTGTGAGCCTAGAACTTTCTCTCAACAGTAAGCTGGAGCAATTGTAGGGCTCATCTCATTTGTTTCCAATCTCTCAGGGACTATTGTCCTTCAATGTCTGATGTCCAATGTCTTGAAAACCATTGTATCATGTATTTCATATGTTTTTTATTTAAGTTTTTCAGGAAGGAGGTTATGTCTGGTCTCTTATACTACAACTTGGCAAGAAGTAGAAGTTCAAAACAAATTATTTTGATGTCATTTGATCTTTTGACACATTGCTATTACACAATCTTACAAATATATAATTTTAAGTGTCTAGAGAATTTCTAAAGGACCTCACTTCTTGATAATGTGGTTTAATTGAAATTGATGAATATTTCATCAAAATTTTCCCTTAATCAGAGAATTTTTAAGAGACTTTTATTTAGCTTATTTCTCAATCTATACATGAAATAAGAAAAAGGATTCTACATATCCAGGGAAAGGTCCTTCTAGCTAAGGAGCTGTGAATGATATCACAAATCCTGTAAACAGTTAAGATATTTCTTTCCTGATGAAAGTAGGTCCAAAATTATGCATATGAACATGTGTACACATGCATAAGCATGCATATGCACATACACATATGTAAAATGCCTGAGGCTATCTTTCCATTCTGCGTAAGTTTCTGAAAAAGGATCTAGTAAGATACTATAAGATACCCTCATTGCTAAGGCAAATGGAAGCTTTGGTAATTTCAACTACCTTGGCCATTATCATTATTGATTGACTAATAATGAATAGTAGAAGGAGTTTAAATATTTGCTATGAAATTATTTTAGAAAAGAAAATGCTGATGGTATCTATCAGCAGCAGAGAGATTTGTTGGCATGAACCAATAATGGTTACTGAGAGGAAAATCAAGCATCTCATATACTAAACAGATATGTACAGAGATACATTGGAATTTGAAGCTTTATATTTACAGTTTTCAAAAAGAAATCATTTTAGATATAAAATGAAACAAAAAATATGTATATGTTATAAGTTTGTCCATATATATTTCTATAAAGCTGCATTCTATTTATCATTTTCATTTTAAAAATCAGAAGTTAGTGCCCTAATTGATGCTTAGTGTTGTCATTCAAAATAAACTGACTGCCAATACCAGAAAGATGGTCTGGTTCCATGCAAGTCAATTATTTTGTTTTTCTGTCACGAGTGAATGATAAAATTAAATATATAAATTAATATTTTTCAAGATATTTCAAAGAAGTATGCCATGCCATCATGAGGGACTTCTTCAAAAATATCATTTTTTTAACCTGAGAAAATATAAAGCATGTTATATGTCACTAAAAATTTGTTTGTTGATAAATTCATTCAATGATCTCTTCATCTCTCTATGCATTCATTAAACAAGCAGTAATTGAGTACATATACAAAGTTTTCCATCCACTAAAATATGGACATGCCACGTAAGGCATTAATAGAAGTTTCGAAGAAAGGATAAAAGGTTAGATACTGGACTCAGAAAGTTTGGGTTTGAATCTCAGCTCCTTCAGCTTTATAGTTGCAGAATTTCATGAAAAGGTGTCTTCATTCTTTTCAAGTCTCTGTTTTCTCTTCTCTGAAATGGAAATTTAAATGAGAAGTATATAGAACACTTAGAATAGCATTTTTCACAAAATAATTACTCATTAAATGTAAGGCCTTATTATAACTAATCACTCTTCATAAGCGATTAGCTCATATCTATGAAAACTAAAATGTATTTAATGAATTATTGTCTTTAAACCTCTGAAATGCAGAATGACCAACCTAGAAACTTCATTAAACCTTATTTTTATGCAATATGATATCTTCTCTAAGTATAGCTTTTCGATTTAGGAATTGAGGAAAGTTCTAATTCAGCCAAACACATCTGCTTTCAATAGCTGACACTTCTGCCTACTAATTTTTCAACTAACAAGAATAAATATTGATGGAAGTTTAAAAGGTAAAGCTGAACACCATGAAGGAAATTTATACAAATACTGTTAACTCATATAGTGACAGAGTGAATTTGTGTGCCGTCAAACACTTTAAGTGAAACAGGAAAGTAGAAATCATGAAATGCCCTAATATTTAGGTCTAGCATGTTCTTCTAGACTAGAAAGAATTATGTCTTAAAACATGAGCTGTTATTGAACGGAATTGAAAATTTCTGCAATTACTAGTAGAAACAATAAAAATCACCATTAGATTAAGTACTTAAAGGAGCTGAATATTTTTCTAATTAATGGAAATGGAGCCTGTTTGTTTTATGGGATAATGCTGAGTGAACCATATTAAAAATTAACAGTACCTTCTAAAGAATGTTGCATGAACAAACATGAGGCCTTGAAATCTTAAGAGATTCCACTTAAAATCAACCTTAAGAAATAAACAGTAGGGGGATTATTTAGATGAAGATCTTTTGGGCTTTAAATCAACAAATATTAAGCAAACATAGCGAGTGAAACAGTGATGTGTTATTTTGACATGAATTAACTGCTGTTTCTAAGCAAACTATAGTCTTGTTAATGTTAAGTTAATTAGTTTTCTAGTATATCTTGCAATGTTACTGTGTTTTACTGCTCTATAACTTATATGGTAGATGCGTAATATATTTATATATGTTGCTGTAAATAAACTAAATCAGTAACAGTTTATTTTGTGACATAGTAATAAATCTTAATTCATCGTGATTGAGATACTGAAGTCAACATGGATTACATATGTTCATATGGTCCTACTATCAAATGTGAAAAAAAAAAACCTTCTAGTTTAAAGTCATGTTCTAGTCAAGGAAAATACACTCTTTTCTCAAATTTGAAATGTGCATGGAGAATGGCAAATTACATATAAACTGTATAGTTAGAGCATGAGGATCCTGCTGTGATCTCTCAGAAGGGGAACAAAAGAGAAAAAAAAGAGAGCATTGGTACTTTAGAGTTGAGGAGAGAAGGCAAAGAAAGAATATAAAAATGTCAAAGACAAGTTTAGCTGTTCTTCAGCTCTGCCTTGCCTTGGCTATTAGTGATTCAAGAAAATTCTAAAGCACTTTGTAAGGGACCCAATCCTGAAGAGTTCAGATTCACAGAGCACAATGGAGTTGGGATGCGTCCTACCCCAAAGTTTGAGACAAGTTGAGTCCATGAAAAGGCTCTTTTACTCTTAATGGAAATGCCCAGGGTTTTTCATTCTTCTCATTCTGCTTTATATGCTTGCAGCCCAGAAAGCCCTTGTGTAGCAGAGGCTGCCACTGAAAGGTCATTGGCTTGCAAAAAAATGATGAGCCCTGAAGATGTACATAGGTCACTGGCAATATCGGCTATGGAGAGTGACTTTTTGTATTTTTATTAGGATTCACCTTAATACCTAATTGGTAATCTACTCACTAAGCTCCATGGGAGATAACTGACTTTATATTAATACAGATTGAATCAAAGTCAATCTAGAAAAAGGCCAAATCAGATACAAGTATATTTTCTATAGAGTCAGTTTTTACAGCGCTGATTTCACCAGCTGGCTGGTGAGTTTGATGGCTTCTTAACAGCCCCACTGCTTAAATTCAAATGCTGATAGAAACTTTGATGGAAAAATCACTTGAGTAAATATTTCTACCATCTGCTGCCCTTCATTGGGACCCTAATGCTAAGAATAATTCTTACCATTGCTTGCCCTTTATATTTCCCCAGAAGTAATAAAATTTCATAAGATTTTGTTTTGTGGTCACAAAGCTCTCCTGGTTTCTGTAACTAGAGGACATGTACTAACGTAAGGAAATCAGCAAGAAAATTTACTGCTAAGAAAATTTGTCTCTACTTACTTGCTTTAGGGTTACAGCAATGTATAACTATGGGAATACATTTTAAAATGAGCTTTTCAATATTATTAGCAGGTAGTGGCATGAAAGTTCAGTCTCATAATAGAGTTAAACAATTGGGGGTGCTTCAGTCTTACGTAAATACTGTTAGCCTTTTATTGCTGCTTAGAAACTCCTCTACAACTTCTTGGCTCCTATGCATCTTTTCAGAAGTAGTAAATAACAAATTTATTGGGAGTTTGGCACAGTGCAGAGATTCAGAGAGGGGCTCTAAATCCTTTCCCATCAAATGTATCTTTCAGAAATAAGTATATTAAAATAATTGGATAATTTCAATGGCTTGTTTTTATAGTTGCATTGTCCAGCATAGCATGTTTAAGAAGATGACAGATTGTTATACATTATTGGAAAGGAGCAAGAACAAAAACCATAACTTACTGTAATAACCACGGCAGTAAAGAACTGCTTAAGATGCATGAAAAGCGTGTCATCTCTAAGGGATTCCCATTCTTAGAGCATTAAATTATCAAGAGAGTAAGAGTCTACAAAAACAGTGAAGCATGCCGATTGCAAATCCCAAATTGAAAAAAAAATAAACTCCTTACATCAATGTAGAAGCAATCAGAAGCAGAAGTATTTGATGATATATAAGATTAATGTTAATGAGTAATTTTCATGAAATAACAATACTTTGCAAAGAGCACGTTCCAGCCACATTGATCTTGTTGGTATTTTCTTCTTACATACCTTCTTACTCTTCCTTCTAATGCTTGTTTCCACCTTTAAACTTGCTTTTCTCTTTGCCTGAGGGTTCAATCCTATCCTTATTTCCTATCTTCCAGGAAGCAATCTCCTGCCTCTCAGGATTTTTGTATACTTTTTTTTATGTATGTTCATGGACTAATTTTATCTTCCCAGACATGCATTTTGGAACTCCTTCATCTTAAAAAGAACACAGACTTACACACACACACACACATATGCGTACGCAAATGGGATTTATTTATCTCCAAATTATACAGTTTTATTGTCTTCATAACATTGTCACTTGCTGAAATTGTAATATATATTTGTATGATTATTATGTCTATTTTCCACTAGAATGGAAACCTTCCAGGGACCTTTTCGTTCTTGCTTAACAATATACCTCAGTGCATAGAACAATTTCTTCATGTATTGAACATATAATATTCATTAAAATAAATAATACATAAATAAATGAAAGAATTATAATTTCATTGTATAGTTACTTGAGGCAAATTATCTCCAAGTTTGTCCTTCTTGCCATTTTTAACCCATCTCATAGCCAAAACATTCTCTCTTACATTTATCTGCCTTCACTTATTCTGTGTATACATACTTGAAATTCTTACATTTTCTGATAAGTAACAATATGGTGGCACCATTCTCGTACCATGCTCTATGAATATTTTAAATACCAGAATCTATTCAACAAACATTCCATGTGAGCCTACTGTGTGCAAGGCAGATACTTTTTGCTGCTACGAATACAGGTTGACTAAGAACCCCAGGTATAGCTTGGTTCGTTTGATCCCTCCAAATCTCATGTTGAAATTTGATCCCCAATGTTGGAGGTGGAGCCTAATGGGAAATGTTTGATTCATGGGGGCAGATCCCTCATGAATGTCTTGGTGCCATCCTCACATTCTCATGGTAATGAGTGAGTTCTCATTCTATTAGTTGAGAGATGATTGTTAAAAAGAGCCTGGTACCTCCTCTCTCTCTTGCTTACTCTCTGGTCATGTGATCTCTGCACATCCCGGCTCCCCTTGCCTTCTACCATGAGTAGAAGAAGACTGAGGCCCTCATCAGAGGCAGATGTTGGCACCATGCTTCTTGTACAGTCTGCGAAACTGTAAGCCAAATGAACCTCTTTTCTTTATAAATTACCCAGCCTCAAGTGTTCCTTTATAGCAACATAAATGGATTAGGACAACACTATTTCTTTTAAGGAGCTCACAGCTTCATAAGGTCAATATATTAAAGCAAAGATAGAAGCACAGGGCAGTGTGTAAAGACTGCAGAAAATCCTGGTTCTAGCCTAGGACAAATGAGGTGTTTTTTTTGTTTTTTTGTTTTTTTATAGCCATTCTCTGTGTCCCCTAGTCCTTCTTGACACTATTCCATTACCCCTCTGGGATTCCTAATCTCACTTGGGAAAACATAACTTTGGGAACCAGTAAAAAAAAAATATTGTGAAAGGAAGCATAAGCAAAGTGCTGGATATGAAAAAATCACATAAGGAGAGTGAGAAAATGTTCTGACATAAGTTGTAAATTTTGAACAATGATAAAATTGACAAATGATAGTACAAGAGGTCTATTTGCAGATGAGTTGGTTCAGGATGAACTATTCATCAAGTTGAGTAGCAAATATCTAGTCATAATAATGGTAAATCTTCCTACCAAAATATAGGTACAAGTCAGACACTGGGATTGTTTACAAACATCAGAGCAAACAAATTTTAAAATTCTTGTTTTTTTGTGAGGCTATAATTGGCAGAACTTTGCTGGCAATGAATTTATATTAAGGCATTCTGATCAAAACTAATAAAAAGGAAAGATTTAGAGACATGTATAACAGGAAAATAATAGATACATGTAATATGAATGCATATTTATATGGCGGCATTTTTCCCTTGAGGATTTATGAGTTCACTATTACTTTATACTCGTCAATAGAAAACTTTAGTTTATAACCTTATATTTCTTCCAATTTTAATTACCTCCTTGTTCTAGGGTAAGCCTTTCATTTTACTTAAACTCACTTTGAGGACTATTTCAAGAAACTAAAATAACAGACTTACAGGCTACCATAGAATCTAGGATTTCATGTGGTATATTGAGCTGGTTATTATTATGAGTAAATATTTTACTTATGACATCCCCCTGAGAACTTGCAATGAAATGAATTTTAATACAATATAGAGGATACTTTATATTATTGATCCTATAAATGTAAAATTCTTTAAAAGATCAAGCTTATGAAGTGAAATACTGCCAGCTACCTGTTTTATAAATAAAGTTTTATTGGAATCCAACCACATCTATTATTTTATGTATTGTCTATGGCTGTTTCATTGCTGCAAAGACAGTATTAAGTATGCCACAGAGGCCACATGACCTGCAAAGCCTAAAATATTACATATATTGTTTTTACAGAAAAAGCTCTTAACTCCTGCTTTAAAAGATAAAGTAATAAAAACTTACAATAAAGATGCATGTTCCCTTTTTACCTGTTCTTTAAACATTCTTTGTTACTTGATGTAACAGAGAAATGGCCTTTATCCATGCTCATAAAACAAATTGAAAGTCACAGTAGCCAAAAAATAGGAAATCAAACCTGTAATTTAAGTCATTTTAATTCCATGCATTAACAGAAGATGTTTGATTAAAACTTTTTAAATGGTTTTAAAATCACTTAAGTTGTGTGTGGTGAACTTATTCATTATAAAAAGTGTATAGCAATTGTTCTCTTGACTGAGGATACTGCAAGTTCCCTTTGGGTAACTGAGAAATCTTAGTAGGACAATAAATCAAGTATTCTGTCCAAGAGAGTTTCTAGAAGTTGTTCAGCCAGAGCCTTTCTCTCACCATCCCAGTGGTCCTAAGCACAGGTCCTAAACTAAGCTAATCATACTTTTTTCTGGAGGCTTTTCATCTTTTTATTAATAAGTTTTATTTTTATTGACATAATTGTACATATTTATGGGCTACAGTGTGATGTTTCAATACATATATATATATATATATATATATGTTGTGTAATGATCAAATCAGGGTAATTAGCATATCCATCACCTCAAACACTTATTTCTTTGTGGTGAGAATATTTAATTTTGAGGTGAATGATAATGATGAAGTTCATCCATTCTAATGGGGATGCCTGGTCAAAACTAACAAGATACTCTTGCTATGGGGACCTGCTGACATCCTAACTATTCCAAGTCTGATCATTTGATTTTCTCTTCAATCCTGTGAGCCCCTCTATTTCCTTATCATGAATCATCTTATTGGCTGATGCAGTTTTTGTTACTTATAAATGAAGAACTCTAATGGATGTGTAGTGTCATCAGAGAAACTCCTTTTCTAGCATTGCTCCTTTTGTAAAGCAGGTTGAGTCCCCTTAAAGAACCTGCCAAAACATGACCATTTGCATGTAATGAACAGTTTGCAATACTTTGAGATTGATGTGCAATTTCTATTTGACAAGAGAAAAACAATTAGGATCAACTGTGGTCGTATATCTCAGAATACCAATGTTGTTTCCACACTTTAAGTGTTGTTGGATCATTATATGAGATTCATAATTTTCTCCTGTTGTATACACTTTTGCATTACCATTCAGTCTTAATTTATTATACCCTATTAAAAGTTTTTAGGTAATTTGTTCTTATTGCTGCTCAGACATTAAAATGCCTGCAGGCTGTGAAAATGAATAAATTTAATGTGCCAGCACAGTTCTCCAAATCCTGGCTTTACAACTAATAGTACTGGCTTATATTGTATTGTAAATCCTAGTTAACATGGATTTATTTAAAAATCCAATTTTACTGCTAATTTTAAGTAACACATATTTCAAACATTTTATCCTTGAATTTCTATTTGTTTTTTATAATATATGGCTGTTATATGTGTTTACAAAAGGACAATATATATTCTTTTGAATACTAATAATTGAGTCCTGAAACAAACTTAATTTTAAACAAGACAATTGTCAAAAAAATAGTAAACTGTGCATCACGGTTTAATGGAGGATTATGTAAATTTGTTTAAGATATATGCTATAATGAGCAAACTCATCCAATCCATAGTTCATAGGAATTTTCAAATTTAATTCCTTAACCAGCACTATCCTTAGAAGACTGCTCAGGGAAATTCATCCAACATATGATCCCCCAATATAACTCCATTGAAAGGAGGCCAAACTATTGAAATGTTTCATAGTTTCCTTGGGATATCATTATGAACAGAAATTCTGTAATAGAATTGTGATGATATTCAGAAAAGAGGAGTAGGTGACTGTCAAACTGTTTTGTGCTACTCTTAACAAAATACCTACGACTGGGTAATTTATAATGAACAGAAATTTATTGGCTCACAGTTCTGGAGGCTGGGAAGTCCAATAGCCAGATGCCAGCATCTGGTGAGGACAGTCTGGTTGTGTCATCACATAACGAAAGGTGAGAGAGAGCAAAAGAGGGCCCAACTCACCTTTTATGACAGCACCAATTTCGCCCGTGAGGGTGGATCTTTCATGATCTAATCACCTCTTAAAGGTCCCACCTCTTAATATTGTTATAATGGCAATTAAATTTCAACATGAGTTTTGTATGGTACAAACATTCGAGCCATAGCGATGATACTAACCACTACCACAAGGTGCAGGGCTTAGGAGACCATGCCAGTGTTTACCCCCAAGGGATAATCTGCCCATAACATTACCTGTGTCTTAGCGAACCTATGAACTGCCACTAAGTTGTACTTTGAACATTTAGCCCTGATACTTCCCTATTTTTCCCTTAACCTTTAAAACCAATACATTTATTCAGCAAACTTTCACTTTGGCTCTGCTCTGTGTCAGATTCTGTGCTAGGTGTTCAGGATATTGAAATTAACACAATCCCAATCAACTCACAAAGAATCCAAGATTTTCTGAAGTTGATGGACTGTTAAACAATTGAAACATACGAGTGGCATAATAAGTAGATGGATATTTAAGCAATTGATATAATATCTAATAAAATAGGTATAATAGAGGTAGGTACATCCAGTGACTCGGGGAAGGGACAATACAAGGAATAACTATTTATTAATATTAAGTCAGTGAAGCTATGGAAAAGCTTCACAGAGAGGGCAATAGGGAAATAAGTGAGAGAAGTGTAAATCCAGGAAAATAGAAAAACATTTGAAGAGAAATGGTTCCAGAAAAAAAATTGTAATATGATAAGGACATGATGAGAAGTGATTTTGGTAAGATTATGAATACATGGAAAGAAATAGCAAATAATAATGTTGAGGACATCATTTCTTTTTATGTTGGTTTTATTTGGGTTTATTTTATTTTTTTAATCTTTGAGGATTACTACCAGCATCCGTTTTTTAGTGAAACAAAATAGGAAATATCAGGATTCATCACACATAGATGTTTCATAGATTTTTTGTTTTAATTGCATTGTGTGTGTGTGTGTGTGTGTGTATGGGTGTTGGGTTATTTCTGATTGAGTGTCATGAGATCATAATATGGTGATTATAAGGAAGAATTTAGTTTTAATAGAATTAAGAAGCCAATTCAGGAAATGGATAACTTGGAATGATGGTATAAAATCAATTTTACAAAAATATACCCAGAAAGATGTAAGATTGATTTAATTGTGGCAGCTTTAAAGTTGATTTAGCACCTCGCGTTTGCATGCTGTTTTTAAAATTACCAGGAATATAGCTTCATGTGATTTTTTAAAAATCCCAGCAAGATAGGTAGAAAAGGTATTCTTATAACTCTTACAAACTCTCAGAAAGGTTAAATGTCTTTCCCACAATCACAAAGCTAATATATGAAGGCTCTGGGATTCAAGCATCATGTGGCTTACTGACCATAAGCTAAAAGTTAGAAATGTTGAGCCAAAAAACTAAATCACAGCTCTGCCTAATAGATATTGAGGAAAGTAATAAAGAGAATAATACTCACCACTCTCTACAGGACAGGGCCTTCCTGAGAAACCTTAAATATAATACATGATGAAAATGGAACTTCTTTCATCCATAAAAATGGCACTTAGTGATGGTTGTAATCCTGATCAAATCTATCTTATCATATTATTATGAGTAAGGATGAGACATAACATATTTATTGTTACAGTTATAATTTGACCCAGAGTATATTA
This sequence comes from Avahi laniger, assembly GCA_963575035.1. Classification (NCBI taxonomy): domain Eukaryota; kingdom Metazoa; phylum Chordata; class Mammalia; order Primates; family Indriidae; genus Avahi; species Avahi laniger. Next base: position 5,874 of record CAUYSK010067764.1, on the reverse strand, counting down.
AAATCAGGGCATTACAAGGAGTTATTATTATTATTAGAGATGCTGCTGGGGTTGTTAATGATGATGATACCAGTAGTCATAACATAATAAGGTACTTTATAATTCAAGAAGCACCTTCAATTTCATTGTTATCCTCAAACTCCTGTTGAGATATAGATTTGGGGGATCCTTTATCACTCTAAGACATGGGTTACTGAGGGGACAGAGGATGCGGAGCCCCCTCATTTACTTCTCCCATATTTGAAATAAAAGTAGGGTTGGCAGGAGGACAGAATTTAACAAACAGCTGTAATGTATGGAGGACATGGGCATGGGAATGTGGTTCCCAGAGGGCAGAAGATCTTTAAAGGTCACAGCCAAGGATTTAATTGGTACATTCCTTTCAAAATATTCTCAGGAGAAAGAACCATCATGAGACATGGTTCCCTACAGGCAAAGCTGTTTTCCCTTAATATTATTGTTCTGTGGATATCAGCATTCTTTGTGTCATTCAACATATTTTTGGTAAGTTTCAGGACAGTGGGGCAGACCAAACATTTCAACATTAAGCAAAACAATGCTTCTTATGCAGTGACCCTGCATCAGTCAGGGAGGCAGATGTCTGCTTCTATGAGAGGGAATAAGGAATCAATCACATTTCCAACACTGAAGAAAGTCAGTCTACTGCAGAAAGGGATAGATATATAAACCTCTAAGTCATAGTATATCATAATACTTTTCAAATTCTGTAATAACTGTCTTTACCACTATGTTAAATAAATAGGAACAGAGAGGAGGATGTGATAACTTCAGTCTAGGAAAGCCAAGGAAATTTTCACCGTAATCAGGCAAGTTCACGAGAGAAAAAGTAGAAAGAGTATACTTGACCATGAGAACTGCATGTTCAAAGGTCAGGTGACCTCAAGAATATAGGCTGTTAGGAGAATGGCAAACAACTTTAAGTGACAATAGCTTTGGAAATTCAGGCCTCCAGGTGGAGGGTGATGGTGTGGGCTGGATGAGTAAGTTGAGAATACTTTGTGAAGGACATTATATGGTATACAGACAAGTCTGTGTTTTAGCCTATAAATAACAGAGTCACTGAAAGTATTTAAGCAAAAGAGTGTGGGGACGAGATTTACACTTTTTTTTTTTTTTTTTGAGACAGAGTCTCACTCTTTTGCCCGGGCTAGAGTGAGTGCCGTGGCGTCAGCCTATCTCACAGCAACCTCACACTCCTGGGCTCAAGCAATCCTTCTGCCTCAGCCTCCCGAGTAGCTGGGACTACAGGCCTGCGCTACAATGCCCTGCTAATTTTTTCTATATATTTTTAGTTGTCCAATTAATTTCTTTCTAATTTTACTAGAGATGGGGTCTCACTCTTGCTCAGGCTGGTTTCGAACTCCTGAGCTCAAACAATCCGCCCGCCTCGGCCTCCCAGAGAGCTAGGATTACAGGCGTGAGCCACCACGCCCAGCTAAGATTTACACCTTTGAAGACAAGTTTTTTTAAAATACTTGTGGTTTGTTGTATACCTCCTAGGAGGTTTTTACATTATAATTTTGGTTAGAACTTTTAAAGGAAAACTGTAGTGTAGCATACTTGAAAAAGTACAACTTCAAATCATTATTAGAGGAAGCTATTTGACAGATTTTTGTAATCTTGTTATGCTTATTTTCTTCTCAGACATTATGCATGTCAACAATTTTTAAATAGTTTATTTCTACTTTGGCATCCATCTGAAGGTGCTGTGTATGTTTTGTGCTTGAATATAAAGTAGTGCATGTGATTAAGATGGACTCACCATAGTCATAAAGTACTCAGGAGTCTTAGTTTAAAAGACAGCATTACTCTAATTAAAAATATAAGGAGGAAACTAATATTATTTTTGTATATCATTCTCAGCTTGCCCCAAATTGGATATTAAGCTCTTGCTGTCAAAGAACGTTGTACTGCAGAGTGGTTACCAGCATGAAGTCTTAGTAGGTTGAATTTTGCCATGCAATTCTGTGAATATATAAATGAAACAAAGATTTGTGGACCTACTATGTTCCAGGAAATAGAGATCCAGCAGTGAAACAAAACAAGTATGGATTCCCACAGAATTTTCAAAAATCAATTAAAGGGAAATCTGTATAGTAATATCCATGTTTTTCCACTCTGAGAAAGATGGTCTATAATAAACTATAACTGCCAACACTTCAATAATCATTTAGTGGTTCTCAGGGATTTGTACTTTTCAGCTGATGGAACTTGGAAATCTAATCTCATTGCACAGAACTCTTAAAGAAACAGATAAGTGAGTGATTTTCTCTGTATCATTGTTGACAGTACTCACCATCAGAAAGGACCACAGGCAAGATACAAGGGGATAAGAGGTGGGGCAGGCCATAAAGAGAATGATAATAAAGTAAAACTTTATTACAATTTGGAAAGTTGCCTTCAGGATTTTCCCTAGACAACTTTTGGCTGCGTCAGCATGATCAACATTTCACTCACAGGATACTGAGTTTTTGTTATCATTCTCAAAAAAAAAAAAATGAAATAAGAATTCCACTCTTTAATTTCAAACTCTGAAGATTTAAGTAACTTTCCAGGAGGTAATCTAACTATTGCATCCTGGTTAGGGCGTTTTAGAATTTGCATAGAAATAATTCCATCCTTAAAGGAAAACCAAGATGGTGGTAATGATGTAGTCACTAATGGTACATCTATGTGGTAGTGGAATAAAGTATTTTACCATGAGTGATCTGTTCAAAATTCTTGTGACATGCCTCACTTTGGAGTACTGTAGTCCGTCCTTATCTATGGTTTTGCTTTCCCCAGTTTCAGTGACCCATGGTCAACCATGGTCCAAAAATAAGTGAATGTAGTAAAATACTATCTTAAAAGAGAAAGAGATCACATTCACATAATTTTTATTGCAATATATTGTTATAATTGTTCTGCTTTTATCGGTCACTCTTGTTAATATCTTACTGTGCCAAATTTATAAAATAAACTTGATCATAGGTATGTATAGGAAAAAACACAATATATACATAGTTTGGTACTACCTGAGGTGTCAGACATCAACTGGGGGTCTTGGAATGTATCTTCCACAGATAAAGGGGGACTACTGTATCCCATTTGTGTGAATGCTAAAGTTATTGTATGGGTCCAACAGCATCACTTCAACACTGAACTAATACAAGCTTTGTTAGTGAGAGAGATGTATTTTTTAAGGGGTAGAACCTGGTGCCTCCTCCAAGCAGAGAAATGTTTTCCAAAGTTGCCTGGTCATAAGAATCCCAATATCAGGTCTCTTTTTAGAGCTGTAATGTCCAATTTAGTAGACACTAGCCACATAAGATACTGAGCTCTTGAAATGTGGCTAATATGACTTGAGATGTGTTGTTAGTAAAGCACACATGCCAGATTTTGAAGACTCAGTAAGAACAAAAAAAGAAGTAAACTATGTCATTTATTGCATATAAAAATAACATTTTTGTTATGTTGGATTAAATAAATATATTAAAGTAAATTGATCTAATTTTTAATATGGCTTTTTTAAATGTGGCTATTAGAAAATTTGAAATTGTATATGTAGCTTGTATTCTGTTAGTGAGTGCTGCTTTGGAGAGTCTGACTTGCTTAATTTAGAAAGGAATTCAGCCCTATTTAATAAAGCCCTAAGTGTTTTTTTTAATAATCAGAAAACTTTGGTACATTTTGTAGGGGAATAAATAAATAATGCTCATTATAAAGACTGATGAGAAAAGTGGGCTGGGGTAGGAAAAGGAGGAGAAAGGACTAGAGACCGCCTCTCTTTCCCAGGCTTTTTCTTTCTGTTTTTGCATCCCAATTGAAAACTGCAGAATTCACAGTTGGTGTTCCGGTTTATGAAATAGAAGTGTAAACAGCCTTAACTCTCCTCCAGGCATTTGCATTTAAAAAAGAACTTGAAGATCAAGGGTAATAGTATAACATATGGAATAAGTGTAGGGTGAGGTATGGTTTTTAGGTAGGAACTGTAGGTGCAGCTTATATGCAGCTGTTGGCACCCTTTCCCTGTCCCAAAAGTTCGCAAGGGAATGAAATGTGTGAAATTAGAATTATTTAGTAGTCTGTAACTGTAAATCTTCAGAATATCATTACTTCTACCAGTGGCTAGGCGACCCCCCACCACCCTCCCGCCACGGGCTCAATGAAAACTGACTCATTACAAAGGGGAAAACAAGTGAAACTGGTGGGGTTGGCCACCAGGGAGTATTCACAACTGTCAATGCTTAAGGGAATGTGGAGAGTTTCCTATAGTTTACCCAAGATGAAATTTGTGGTCCAACCCCTAGGTGAACCACTAATTATTGATGTCTGTCTCGATGGTGCCTGAGGAGAAAGGTTCTCAAAGGGAATCAATGTTCAAATTACAGTATGTGTCTTGGCCATGGAAGTTATTGAATTTTGACCAATATTTGCTACTCTTTCATTTATAGTATGAGAAAGCAGTGTAATGAGCCTAACACTCACTGTCTTGACTTGCCTTTCTCATCACATTCACAATGAGCACATGCCAATATGTATACATGTTTCAGATTTCCAAAGGTTACTTTATTCCCTTACCATAAATCACTTTACTGCTGATGGAAAAGAAAAAGAAAACACTATCAATTGCAAAACTGCTTCATCTTTAGTCACTTAAAGTCTTCTTTCTGTATGATGTTTAAGATCCTGCATGCATAAGGCAACACAAAGCTAAACAGATTTTAATATACCATGTATTTTTTCAATTAAATGCTTATTTTTTCAGATTATAAATGTATTATAGGTCAACTGGACAAATTTTGGATAATAGAGAAAAGTACAAAGAATGAAATTCATAATCCCACCACCTATTGTCAAAGTAAAATTTTGTTAAGAAACATAATTTTAATATAAGTCATAGTGAATACATGGTGGATTTTATTTAACACTGTAATGAGAGAGCCAGTAGGAAGACAAAGCGGGTTCAAAAGAGGATACAAGAAACAAATGCTTCTATAATCAGTGATTTTTTTTTAATTTTTTAAATTCAGGATATTATATAATCAGTGAATTTTTTTAAAATTATTCTGGAATAAGATTAGTAAATAACACACAAAACTGGTTAATATTCTACAGATTTGGGGGTTATAATATGTGCTAGATTAAAAAGTCATTTGCATCATATCAGTTTTCTACTAATTAGCATTTAACTTTTTGGAGTTGTATAATATATGGGTCTAAATTAATAATAAATAGTAAGTCAAACTGAGTTATATTTCTCTGAAAATATTGAAACACTTGCAAGGGTGTGGGGAGTCTGTTAAAAAACACCCTACTATTACCTTGAAACACATGCAATAATCCTTTCATTTCACTTGCAAATTTTGAATACTTTTTTTAAATACTGAAAATAACTGCCATTAACTTTTTATTTATTTTTTATTATTTTTTTAATAATGCTAACTTATTGGGTTGATCTAAGGGATCAATGAGATGATAGATAAAAACCACTATAATGCTTAGCACATAGTATGCCCTTAATTATAGTAGCATATGCATGACAGTAATTTTTATGTCATTTCTGACATCTGATGTCTCCATGAACTAGAAGCTACTAATTATTTTCCAAGTTTTGGAGACTGCTATAGCCTGAAAGTTTGTCCCCAACAAATTCATATGTCGAAATCCGACCCCCCCCAAGGTGATGGTTTTAAGAGATCAGACCTTCCGGAGGGTAAAGCCATCATGACTGGGGCCGGGCGTGGTGGCTCACGCCTGTAATCCTAGCTCTCTGGGAGGCCGAGGTGGGCGGATCGTTCTGAGCTCAGGAGTTCGAGACCAGCCTGAGCAAGAGCGAGACCTCATCTCTACCAAAAATAGAAAGAAATTAAT
>CAUYSK010067762.1:0-38158 GCA_963575035.1 Avahi laniger | reverse complement strand
AACAAATGTTGGCGTGGATGCGGAGAGATAGGAACACTCATACACTGCTGGTGGGACTGCAAACTACTACAACCTCTGTGGAAAGTAGTATTGGAGATACCTCAAAGAACTAAAAGTAGAACTACCATTTGATCCAGCAATTCCATTACTGGGCATCTACCTAAAGGAAAAAAAGACATTCTATAAAAAAGACATTTGCACGTGAATGTTTATAGCAGCACAATTCACAATTGTAAACATGTGGACACAACCCAAGTGTCCATCAATCCATGAGTAGATTAACAAAATGTGGTATATGTATACCATACAGTACTCACCCATGAAAAGAAAAATATGAAACTACCCATTATATTATCTGTGATAGAGCTGGAGCCTATTCTTCTAAGTGAAATGTCACAAGAATGGAAAAACAAACACCACATGTACTCACCATCAAATTGGTACTAATTGATCAACACTAATGTGCACATATGGGAAGTAACATTCATTGGGCGTCAGCCAGGTGAGGAGGGGGGGCGGGTAAATCCAAACCTAACAGATGAGGTGCATGCTGTTCGGGGGATGGGCAGACTTGTCAGGTGGCACAAAGGCAATTTAGTAGCCAGAGTGTTTGTACCCCCGTAATACTCTGACAGAAAAACCAAAACAAAAGTCAGTTGTATTTCTATATACTAGTCATGAAGAATTAGAAAAGGAAATTAGGAAAACAATTCCATTTGCAATAGCATCAAAAAGAATAAAATACTTGAGAATAAACTTATCTCAAGTGGAGCCAGTTGTGTACACTAAAAATTACAAAACTTTGCAGAAATATATTAAAGAAGACCAAAACAAATGAGAAGACACTCCACATTCATGCATTGAAAGACTTAATATTGTTAATGTGGCAATACATCCAAAAGGATTCACAGATTCCATGTAATGCCTAACTAACAAAATATGTAAAATAGTGTAGTTGCAGTGGAAAACAATTTGACAGTTCCTCAAAAAGTTGAACAGAGAATTGCTGTGCCCCAGCCATTCCACGCTAGTTATATGCCCAAAATTTGAAGACAGGTAATTCAAACAGGTGCATGTATACAAATATTCCTACTGAGTTTTCACAATAGCCAAAAGGTGGAAATAATCAAATGTACATAACTTGATGAATAGATAAATAAATGTGGTATATCCACGCAATGAAATATTATTCAGCTATAAAATGGAGTTATGTACGGATCCATGCTACAACATGAATGACCCTTGGAAATATGCTGAGTGAAAGAAATCACACACAAAAGTTCACATATTGGTTGATGCCATTTATATGAAATATCCAGAATAGGTAAATGTATAAAGACAGAAAATAGATTAGTGATTGTCAGGATCTGAGGGAAGGAATAAGGAGTGACTGACTAATGAGTATGAGTTTTCTCCTGTACATGAAAGAGTTCTGGAACTAGATTGAGGTGATGGCTGCACAACATTGTGATGTACTAAATGCCATTTAATTTTATACCTTAAAATGGTGAACTTTTGAGTATATAAATTTTGCCTCACTAATATAATTAAAAAATTTAAAAAGTAAATACAAATTAAAGGCATAATGCCCTAGACTTTGTGAGGCCTAATGGAAATTGTTGTTCACTTTGAACTACTGCAGTGTAAGGAATCTAAATTAATCCCTACCACCCCCATCTACTCCAATTCTCTATTATTCATATTTTGTCTTATTTAGGTATTGTTCTTTATACTTTCCAGAATTTTCATGCAGTACTGTTTAATTTATAATAAGTCAATAAATATTTAGATAAGGAGATGTTTCTATATTCATATGTTTACTGCTGTTATAGTTTGGAAAATATGAAGGGAGCCAGATACAGCATTACTTGGTCATATGCACAGTTTTTGTTGTTTAATATAATCACTACTAAGTAGTTGCCAAGATTGATTCTGACAAATGATGAAAAAGAATGCTATCTTTAATGCCTGAGGTTGGATATAGGCTGCTAGTTAAGGGGATATCCACATCTCAGTCAACTAGAATTCTAAAATTATTTTTCACCTTCTCATATGTCCTAAATGATTCTTCTTCTCAGACTCTCATTGACATTAAAATATAAATTTTTAAATGAGTCTTAAACATGTTGCTATAAATCATAATTTATTAATTCCTAAAAATCTGTTGAGGACCATTATGTGCTAAAAACTGCTCTAGAAAATGTGAGAGACAAAAGTAAATAGTTCATGAAATCTTGACCTCAAGATGCTTGTATTCTAGAAGAGGAAAACATTCAAAGGAAAAAAGTAAGTTCAAAAGAGTGCTTTATGTTCTACAGTAGATATAAGAGCAGAAAACTTGGAATAAAAATGAATAAATTTCTACCTGGACAATAGGAGTTAAAAAGAATGTGGTCAGGAAAGACTTGAAAGAGGAGATGACCTTGTAATTTATTCTTAAAAAAGGTAAAGCCAAGCATAGGGTAAAAAGTTGCATTCCAGAAAGAGAGAAAATACACAGATGTATGAAATAGCATGATACATTTGCAAAACTAAAAGCATGCCACAAGTCTAAGATGTCGAAGGCTAAAATGGCTATGGTAGGATACCCAGCAAGAGAGAAGACCAGAGAAGCAGATAGAGCAGATCATGACTTTTGGCACTCTCCTAATGTTAACGTTAATGGCAGATTATATGGGTTGAATTATGTCCTTTCCCCCCTCCTCAATTTATATGTTGGAGTCCTAACCCCCGTATGTCTGTGACCTTATTTGGAAATAAAGTCATTTCAGACACAATTAGTTAAGATGAAATCATACTGAAGTAAGGTGGACACCTAATCCAATATGACTGGTGTACTTATAAAAATAACCCCAGGTGAGGAGACAGGTATGCACAGAGGGAAGCTGATCTGGAAACACAGGAAGTACATCATATACAAGCCAAGAGATTCCTGAGGCTACCAGAAGCTAGGAGAGAGGCCTGGAACCAATTATCTCTCACAGTCCTCAGAAGGAATTAACCTTGCTGACACTTTTATTTCAGACTCCTAGACTCCAGAACTATAAGCCAATAAATTTCTATCATTTAAGCCTGTGGTTCCCAACCCCTGGGGGACAGACTGGTACCTGTCTGTGGCCTGTTAGTAACTGGGCCACACAACAGGAGGTGAGCTGGGGGCAGGGGGTGTAAGCCAGCAAAGCATCATCATCTGTATTTACAGCCACTCCCAATTGCTCCCATCACTGCCTGAGCTCCGCCTCCTGTCAGATCAGCGGGGGCATTAGATTCTCATAGGAGTGTGAAGCCTACTGTAAACTGCACATGCAAGGGATCTAGGTTACAAGTTGCTTATGAGAATCTAATGCCTGATAATCTGAGGTGGAGCTGAGGTGGTGACGCTAGTGCTGGAGAGCAGCTGCAAATACAGATTATCATTAGCAAGAGGTTTGACTGCACAATAAATGTAACACACTTGAATCATCCCAAAACCATCCCTGCCCCCACCTCCACTCCTAGTTTGTGGAAAAATTGTCTTCCATGAAACTGGTCCCTGGTGACAAAAAGGTTGGGGACCACTGGTTTAAGCCACCCAGTTTGTGGTACATTGTTATGCAGACCTAGAGAATGAGGACAGATGGTATTTGGCCATAAGTCCCAGTAATATTTGATCCACACCCTGCCAATTGCATCCTCTCTAACCTCCACACATCCCCATGAGGTTGTTAGATAAGAGACATGTATAAACAGGAGTACCACTTTAAGATTAAAGCTATGCCAAGGCCACTTACCCCAATCCCGAGATTTCTGTTAAAGATGAGCTGAAGTGTGTGACTTGGCACAAATTTAAGCACAATAGCCACATATCCTGAATACCAGAACCCAAATTGGTGCATCTTGCCATCCTCTGGCCAACTGCATAGATAAAGGAATTTAAAAAGGGCTGACGGGACCTGATAAGGGTAGGATTAAATTTCCAAGCCTCCCAAACTGTGAGAAAATAAACTTTTATTATTTGTAAATTACCCAGTCTCAAGTATTTTGTTATAGCAACATGAATGGACTAAGATAGAAAATGGTACCAGGAGAGATGCCTCAGGAAAAACCAATCCTACTAGTGCCTTGAGCCTGGCCTTTGAGCCTACAAAACTGTGAGAAAATAAATTTATGTTATTTAAGCCACCCAGTCTGTAGTATTTTGTTATGGCATCCCTAGCAAACTAATACAAGCCCCTTTAATAAATTTTTCATTGCTGCTGTTATACTTTTAGATTCCACATTTTCTATATTCTTTTAAAAAATAACTTACATGTCTTTGCTGGTATTCTCCATTTAGTGAGTCATTATTCTCATACTTTGCCTTAGTTATTTACACATGGTTTCCTTTAGCTGTTGAACATATAGCTCATTTAAAGTCTTTGGCTAGTAAGTGCAACTTCTGGGCTTCCTTAGAACCAGTTTCTGTTTATTATTTCCTTTCCTTCCCCATGTATGGAACATACTTCCTTGATTCTTACATATCTCATAGTTATTTTTTGTTGAAAACTGTGCATTTTAAATAATGTGGCAAATCTGGATATAGATCCTCACTGGCTTTGTCATCATTGTTGTTTGTTGTTGTTGTCATTATTTTTGCTTTTGTTTAGTAACTTTTCTAAACTAATTTGGTAAAGTTTGTGTTCTTTTTCAAGTGTGGCCGCTGCTTGGTTGGCTTAATGGACTGTATGGACTGGAGAGAGATTTCCTTAAGTCTGTGAAGGCAATAAATCTCCTAGTCTTTGCCTAGAGTCTGTGTGTGTGTGTGTGTGTGTGTGTGTGTGTGTGTTGGGGCACACTTTCAAACCCCAGGCAAACAGTTTACAATTCCACCCCTTTATCATTTGCTTTCTGATTGGGCATACCTTAAACAGGTATAAGAGCTTGGTGCCTTCTCAGTATTTTCCTGAGCATACACACAGCCCTACATATGTGTGTGGCCTTCTAGATTCCCAAGAATTTGTTTAAGCTTTTCAGTGCCCTTATGAACATCTCATTCCTTATCTGATAATTCATCTTTACCAGACATACAAGAAATGTGAAAGTACGTACTTCAAGCTAAATGGAAATGGAATCTGATGTCCCAATACATGGAATCTAAAAATATAATACTACGGACTGGGTGGCTTAAATAACTAGACATGATTTGATCTATCTGGAGTTCCCTGGAAAATTGCCAAATTAAACAATCCCCACTAATTGTTTCTGATAAACATCTTCAGGGAAAAGGCTGTTCACACAGGGTGACATATAGGACAGGTAAAATGTAATACACATAAATAAAATACAGAAAAGAATAAAACAATCTTGTGTAATTACCCATATTTACCCTTTCTGCTACTTTTCATTGCTTCCTGTAGATCTAGATTGACATCAGATTCCATTTCCATTTAGCTTTAAGTACTTATTTTCACATTTCTTGTATGTCTGGTAAAGATGAATTATCTCAGTTTTTGTCTATATAAATATGTATTTATTTTGCTGTCACATGTGAAGGATGTTTTTGCTGAATATAAAATTTTTGATCAACAGCTTTTTTTCCTGAGCACTTTACAAATATGTTACTGCATTTTGTTTTCTGCTTGGTCATTTCTTTGAGAAGTCAGCCAACATCCTTGTCATTGTATCCTTTTTGTTTTATTTCAGCATATTACGGGGGTACCAGTGTTTAGGTTACATGTATTGCCTTTGCCCTGCCCGAATCAGAGCTTCAAGCATGTCCTCTTATGCAGTGTCTTTTTCCCTACTCTGATTACTATTAAGAATTTCTCTTTGTTTGGGTTGAAGTAGTTTGACTATGAAGTGCTTAAGTGTAGGCTTCTTTGCATTTATCCTTCACAGGCTTAACTGAGTTTCTTAGTTCTGTGGCTTGATACCAATCATCATTTTAAAAGTCTTTTTAGATGTTTTCTCTTCAAATATTTCTTAAGCTTCCTTCTCTTTCTGCTTCCTTCTTGGATGCTAATTACACATATATTACATCATAATACTATCCCACAGATCTCATTTCCTTGGTTCCTTTTTGTTTTACCTTTGTTGCAATTCCATATTTTCCTCTGCTGTATCCAGCCTGTTGTTAAGCTTGTCAAACTTTTCCTCTCTGATACTGTAGTATTCACTGTAGCATTTCCATTTATGTTTATTTTAGTTTCTTTTTGTTTTTATAATTTCCATTTATTTAATGAAGTTTCCCCTCTGTTAATATATGTTGTTCACTATATCCTTTAACATAATACTTATTTTAGAAGCATTTTATGTTAATTTCAACACATTGGCCATCTTTTAGTCTGTTGCTCTTAACCATTTATCCTCTTGTCCATATGGCAACTTTTCTTGATTCTTTAAATGTCTTTTAACTTTTTTATTATTTCCTAGATGTTATATTGATATCTTCAAGAAAAATAATGACAAAAGTAAGCAATGTTCACATGAAGGAAAAAAAATATATTCATCCTCCTGTGACACTGTGAATATAGGTGGCTAGTTTTGGCTTTCTCGCAGTTTTATTTATATTCAGTTTGCCATTGAATTTGTTTTCAGAATGGGGTTATGCTTTTCTCTTCAGAATTGCTGGTAATCTGAGCAATGGTGTGACTCTGGAGTTCCCTTAATGCCTTACAGCTTTGCTGATAGTCTCTTGCGTTTATGGAAAGTTATCTTTGCTTTAAAATCCTTTTTCTCACATTCAGCACTATGGGTGATCTCTATCTGGCTGATCTGCTGTAGTGTACTCAGTGAAGGCCAGAGTGCATCAGAGAAGTTTTCACCTCTCTAGTCTTGCTCCCACCTTCAGCTCCTTCCTCTGCATTATCAATGAAGGCCTACATCAAAGAGTTGATGGGCGGGTAGGGCATGATTACAAATTTGTTCTGTGGTGGTGTTCCTTGCAAGAAATGTTTATCTATCATGTCTGCCTGTACTTTGCCTTCAAAAGTTTTTTAAAAGTTCTGCTTGTTCTTCGTTTCCACCGCCTGTGTCTGATTCTGTCTGCTTCTTCCTGCCTGCTAAGGATAAAAGTAGCTGTAAGTTCCTTCTCTTTTTGGGAGTACTTGTCACTTTATGGAGATTATTTAGAAGTTATGATTCTGCAGCTTACTTGGGTTATTCTCATTGTTAGGATGGGAGTAATGGCTTTTGCAACTTTCTACATTGTGAATGTAAGTCCAATATATTATATTTAATAAGGAATTTAGGCTTCTCTAACATTTAAAATCTATGGCATCTGTAAAAACCATTTATGGGGTAAATATGGAGATTGCACTAAGGCAGACCGACTCTTAAGCCCAGCCCTGTACATTGTAACTTATTTCCTAGATCCTGGATAAAGAAAATGCAGTGTGCTAAGTAAATTATTCATAATCTTAGGACAGTTTCAAAATTATGATTAAATGCAATGAAAGTTTGAGTTAAACTTCCATCTTCCTAATTTGCTGTCAGAGCTTTGCCATTAAAATTAATTTTGAATGAGACTTAGCTCATAATTACTCAAGAATAAAGTCACGAATACCAGCTATGTTCTCTAGGGGTAGCCTTTTGTGATGTGAGTTGCGGCACTTTTTTCACTAGGTGAAGCATCGGGATGTCAGAGCTTGATTAGACACCCTCAAAAAGAGAAAAACAATAAAGAAGATTGCTTTTCTTTTTCCCTCAAAGGCTCCTTAGAGCTATGAGAACTGTTGGTATAACAAATTTGTTAATCTTTTCTTTTTAATTTAACATTTAACATTTGTAAATGAGTACACACCTGTCTTTCCAGTTTAGTTCCATTTGATTTTTTGCAAATGTTTGGAAATTACTAGCTCAGAGTCCTTATTGTCCACCAAATGTACAGTGCTCATGCCTGCCTCTCTGCATATCGAGATCTTACCTGCCCCCAAGATTCAGTTGACCTTAGCCCATATGGATTTCTTTATCCCTAATGCACCACTCAGACATGTATCACTAACTCTTTCATGTGGGCCTAGTTTCACACTCAATATTTCTTCCTTGAAAGCTCTTGAAAGTGGAGATCTTGTCTTATGATTTTTTATCTGGCCCAGCCACCCATCTTTCTATACATACACACATGTGCATATGCATGTACACATACACAAACCCATAACTAAAATGTTTGCATATTTTACATGTCAGAGTCACATATTTAGGGTATAAAAATTTATTGAAGCTTATGATCTTATGATGTATTCATTACAGTTATGCTAATGAGATTCTTTAAATCTATCATTTGCACTAACTAGATATGTTTTTAATAGTAAAACATGTAGTTTATGTTAGAAATTTCTCTAAGCTACAATTGTTATACTTTAAATACCATCAGATAGATTCTCAGTATAAATATTTAAAATTGGTCTGTCTTTTTTAACTTGAACATTGAAATGTGCTTCTGTGTTGCATTTTTAAGATTTTAAACAGATGAAGACAAAAAATGATAAAATGTGGTTATAGTTTTTAGTCATTTTCAGAATTAATATTTGCTTTCTCAAGTCCTTTATACATTTTTCTTTCTTATCTTGGCATTATGATCCTGTATGGCTTGTGGTTTTTTAGTTGCTATGGAAATAGAGAGTTTACTCAAACTCATGTGTTTATTTTTGCATTTGGTTTGGTAGAAAAGGAAAGAAAGCAGATCTTCTGGATATATTAGGACAGACACTGGGTTTGCACATTACTTTAATGCAGTCACCCCCAAACATTGGTTGTGCTTCCATGTGGGCTGAACTAAATAAATAAAAAGTACTCATGGTGACTGCTGCTAATAAAGGGGCACTGGTTGCTCTAAGCAGACAAAAGAGAGCAGATACTTGCTTAACAACTCAGATTCTGAAAATCAAGAGACCAATATTTTCCCTGAAGACCCATAAGTTATTTGCAGAAACTGATTTGGAGGAAAAAGGAAAGGTCCATTGCATCAAACGTAGTCATTTGGATTGATTCTGGTTCTCAGATAGTAGTGGGTAGTTTCCAATGCCCACTTGTTCGATGAAATCTATTAATATATAGTTAGGTATAAGCTCAGTCTCCATATTCATTTGGCTCCTGGTATCTATCTACAAGACTTCTCCAGGGGTGCTTTAGCTCAATACAGGCAGACTGAACTGGCTGTTTCTTGAGGGTCTCTGAAATTTCTGTAGATTGGAGTTGGGAGGAAATTAGCTTTATCTTTTGTAAAGGGGGATAATTTGACAAGACTCACTGCTTCTATAATAAATAAAATTAGAATTAATTGAAAAAGACACCAACTGTAGCTAATTTCTTGTGTTTTTCAATGATAGTAGAAGCAATTTAAGAAGAATAATAGGAAAAGGCTTTTGAAGCCTTCTCTTGATGTAAAGTAGAGCAATTGAATTAGCTTTGTTTCAGATCCTTCATTTTGGTTCCCCACTGATCTTTCTTCCATAAAGTCTTATGAAAAATTACAGAACAATCTAGTGATTTTATAGAATTAAAAATATAGAAGAATTACATTACAGGACTATTCCTAGTTATGATTTCTGTACTACTTTTTTTCCTATTCATAATTAGATGAGTGGTAGTTTGGCTAAATTTTAAAATTTATCAATATTGGAAATTGTGGCTTTGAGTGTACATATTTTCTCCTCCTAGATCTGAAAGGCCCTAAAATTAATAACTTCCCTGACCTTATTGATTTCTGGAGCTAAAACCTTAACTTGCACATTCTTAAGTAGCCAGAAGCAGTGTTTTAGGTGTAGAAGTTCTCAGCCTTCCTAAAATGGTTGCTTAAGGAAAGGGAATTATCTGAGACAGTTGTACAGAACTCTGCTGAATAAGAAGCAATTGCCTGTGTCTGCTGAAAATGACTAAAGCAGGCTAGCAAAGTTAGAATTTGTATGAAAGATATTAACCTGGGACATGAAAAAGAAATACTGCATTTTATGAAGATAACAGTGGGCATGGACGCCAACAAAATCAAGAAGACATAGACCACTTCTTAATTCTTGCAGCTGACTTGGTTGGCTTTGGCCCTGACAAGCCTGCACTAATTCTGTGTAGATAAATTGTACTGGTGCTCTCATAAGATAAGAACAGGTAACATAAAGGCCAGGGAGGGTACGACTTCCTTGAGGAAGTGTCCAGTGGTAAAGTCTGAGTGAATGTGTTAAACATCTGGATGGGCATGCATAGATTAAAATGTGCGAAAAATTATTTGTTAGAGTGACTTTCTGCTAAATCTTTGGAAAAATCTCCTCACATTTAAACTGCAATGTAATGGCAACATTCTTTCATTTTTCCTTTGGGGGAAAGGAGGAGAAGAGCTAAAAACACCTGTCCTTATCTATTCACATGCCCCATTTAAAGCAATAAAAATCAAAGACAAGAAAATTTTATTTTAAAAGCTCAAATAAGATTTGTAAGAGGCAAAATAAGTAAGAGAGTACATTTTTTCCTCAGGAGCTTAAAAAAAGATCATGAATTCTTTAGCAAACGCTCTCTAGAAAAACTAAACCAACTAATAGAGCTCACTAACCAAATACAAAGCATACACCTCGTTTTGTAGCCAAGAAAAACCTCTGAAAGGTCTGGTTCACAGGCTTAGGACCTCAGGAGGCAGTTCTACAGAGATCCATAGGCAAAGATTTTGTTCTCTTAAACCAGGGATTGGCAACCTTTTTCTATAAAAGTCCGAATAGCAAGTATTTTAGACTTCACGGGACATGTAGTCTCTGTCCACTGCTCAACTCTCCTGTTGTAGCATAGAAGCAGCCATAAACAATACATAAACAAATGGGTATGGTTGTGTTCCAATAAAACTTTACTTACAAAAACAAGATGCAGTGAGATTTCTTCCCGGGATGCAGCTAGCTGACTTTTGCTGTAAAACAAAAGGCCTGAGAATGATATGCGGTAACCAGGAAAGGACACATTCAATGTATAACTCAGTTTTGCCTTGCATGAGAAAATAAGCCCTTTTTTGCTCTATGTTCACCCCACGTTCTTGCCTCATTGCCTGAAAGCAATTTTAGAAAGTTGTACATAGAATGTGAACTTTAGAAGGAACTACTCAGCTCCCACCCACCCCCCAAAAAGATGCTTCTTTTGGTTTTTTTCTAGGGTAGACAAATTAAATGAAGGATTAAAGGACACACTAGGTGTCTATACTGTAAAGGCAAACTCAAACCTTTATAAGTGACTCAGAGTGGTATTCAACTCAACATCAATTGAGTTTCAGGGGCCCTCGTGAGGTTCTACAAGGACTTTGGATGCAAAGATACTTTTGAATGCCTTTATTGCAACTTGCCCTATCCTGATTTGCCTACTCCAGGCCCAGCTGACCTTGAAGTGCGGTGCAGTGAGAAAAAGCATGAGCATGGATTTTAGCTCTAAGACTCAAGTGAACTTCCCTGGTCAAAGACATCTCTCAAATGTTCCTGCACTTTGCAGCTAGAGGGAAAAAAAAAAAAGTATCTGTGCAATTCCCCAGAGGGAGCATAAGAAAGCGTATTTTGATCTGTTTATCTTTTGCCTGTATCTTTTTCCTAATGTTCATGTACTGTACCTTTCCTATAATAAGTCTTACTCCGTGAGTATAGCTTTATATTGAGATGTGTGATTCTTTCCAGTGAATCACCAAATTCAGGGGTGGTCATGGAACCCCTGAGATGTGAGATGGATTGATCTATCTAGATATATCACATCTATTAATCATATATCCATTAATACATATATTATCTGCTGTTAATACCTACTGTGGACTGCCCTGTAGCCATCAAAAGCAATGAAATCTGTCTGTCTTTCTATTTATCTATCTGCTTTTCTCTTTTTTTCCCAGAAAACCCACAATATGGTGATGTAGTAATCAGTTTGCTTTCAGAATCCTAACTGATTGAAAATCTGGAGGATGCTTGAATAGCTATTAATCTGCCTTTCCTAGTGCATTATAGTGATAATAGTAATGAACTAGGAGTTTAGAAATCTAAACTCTAATATTATGCAGATAAAGGGACCAAAATAGCAACCAAAATAGATTTAGGTCATATTCAGATATTACCCTACACTCTATGAAACCAATTCTCAGAAAGTTTAGAGAAAAGGTAGGTATGATCTCATGGCTAGAAACTATGAAAGTAGAAGTCGGCTCAAAAGAGATAGCTATGCAAATAAAAGAGGAGGAAGGGGTAACAAGAATGGTGGAGCCTAGATTAAGAGAACATGACAGAAACAGATGGGGTGAGGTTAGTGGTGGTAGCACATAATCAAGAATGCGTTCAATGAGAGCATGGATTTTTCATGAAGGTTAAAGTCTAAAATAAGTTCAAACTTATATAACGTGCCAAGGACAAGAAAAGCAGCTTTTCTCCCTATGTTCACAGATGCAAGATGAAAAAGTCTACTCGCCCTGTGTAGGGCAGATGGTATGATGTTAGTAGATAACAGAGAAGGGATCTCTCCTATGTCAGTGCTCTTGCTTTCACCTTCTTCATGAAGGCAAAAGTTCTTCAAACTGTGAAGCATATAGCAGATATCATAGAGAGGGGTGATTAATTGGTGATGAAAAAATGATATATGGAATCTGGGGGGTGGGGGTAAGATGGTAGAATAGAAGCAGCCTGCACTCGCCACACTCAAGGAGAGGATCAAAGGTTGTTAGTACATGTTCATTTATGAAGGGACTGTCTCAGAGTGAATTTTATGAATCATCAGAGAAATGACCTGAGACACTCAAAGCAGGGGAGAGAGATGTGGGGTGATCCCTCTGGGCAAGTTTGGAAGGTACCTGGGGAAGGCATCCATATGTGGGGAAGGGTTAAGGGGGAGATTCCCAGGACTTCATACTACACCAATGGACACTAAAATCCAAGCTGTGAGGGGGCTCCCCTGACACAGCAGGCCTCTGAACTGATGAGAGAGCTACTTGGAAACTGTACAGCAACATTACACCAGCGAGCAGGGACAGTGGGGTCTGACCAACTTCTGGTCCCAGGTCACTGCAACAGATGTCAATCTGCTCTCTCAGCCCCAGAGTGCTTTTTGTGCAGAGCGATCAGCTCTGCAGTAGCTGTCTCCCCATTACCCCTGCCAGGCCAGGGAGAAAGTGGGGAGGTTGGACGTTCTCACGTGCACTGTGACTGGGTGATGTGCACCCCCCCAACCCCCCCTCCACTGGCTGCCTCCCAGGGATCCGAGCAGAGCAGGCACCTCCTGGCCTCCAGCATCTGCCACTGCCATATTGCCATCTGCATAGCACCACTGCTGTCACCTGTGTAGCACCTTAGCAGCTGCCAGAGTTGGACCTGGGCAGAAGGAGAGCTCCTGCCACTACAACTCCGTGGTGGGTCACCGCATGTCTCCCTGGCCCCACCAGCCACAGATGACTCAGCCAATGTTGCCTGAGGAGCCACCCACTGCCAGCTGTGGTCCTGTAACCTACCCAGGCAGTGACCAAGACCCCTGACCTGTCCAGGTGCCCACCAAGGTTCTGTGACTTGCACAGGCACTCACCAAGTTCCTGTGACCTTGGGATACAGTATCACTATGCACCCAGATATTCCCGAAGGCCCCACAATCTGCTCCCCACCCAGCGGCTGCCATCCTGTGATGTGCCCTCCCATCGGCTGTGGTCCCATGACACATCTAGGTGCCTACCAGGTCTCATAACCTGCCCAGGCACTGACCAAGGTTCCACAATATGTCCAGGTGCCCACCAAAGTCCTGTGACATGCCCCACAACCAGCTTCAGTCCCATGAGGCATCTAGGTGCTCACCAAAGTCCTGCAACCCACCCAGGTGCCAGCGAGGGTCATGCCACCCACTTCTACAAAGAGGGACTTGTCCAGCCCCCTGCTCAAGCTTTTAACAGCAGCCTGGAGACAAAGCAACCAATCTGAATGAATATCTCCCAGCACCAGCATGGACTGTGACAGCCACAGGGGAATGGGATGATGCAGGAGAACAGTGGTGTTATAGGTAACAGTGTATCTTTCCCCTCACAATGGGTCAATCTTCCCAAATAGGACACAAAAGCACTCTCTAGGGATTTCTCTCACTTCTCACTAAGTAGGAGACTTCCCAGCAAAGGAGAACAGGTGTGCTGCAAACTTATCAGCCCTGCACTGAAAGAAGAGGTTACAGATGAGAAGAAACCAACAAAGGAATTCTGGCAACATGAAAAAACAAGCTAGTTCAACACCCCCAAAGGAACACAATAGATCCACAGAAATAGACCCCAACCAAAAGGAAGTTGTTGAAATGTCAGAAATGGAATTCAAAATATGGATGACAAACAACATGAAGGGAATTGAAGATAAAGTTGAAAACCAAAGCAAAGAAATGAAAAGAATATTTTAGGATATGAAAGAAAACTATGAAAAACTCACCAAAGAGATAGAGAACATAAGAAAGGCTATAACAAAACTTAAAGAAATGAAAGAGTCATTTAAGGAATTATAAAATACAGCAGAAAGCTTCAACAACAGACTGGACCAAGCAGAAGAAAGAACCCTAGAGCTTTAAGACAAAGCTTTCAAACAAAGCCAGTCAGTAAAAGGTTCAAGAGAAAGAATGAAAAAGAATGAACAATCACTCAGAGAAATATGGGATTATGTGAAATGAGCCAATATACAAATTATTGGTATTGCAACAGGAGAAGAAGAAAGCAAAAAACATAGAAAACCTATTTGAGGGAATTATTGAAGAGAACTTTCCTGGTATTGCCAGAGATTCCGAAATCCAGATACAAGAAGGCCATCAAACACCAGAAAGATTCATATCTAAGAAGACATCTTCACAACACATAGTCATCAACGTGGCCAAAGTCTAAATAAAGGAGAAAATTCCACAAGCAGCAAGATGAAAGCAACAACTAACCTACAAAAGAAAACCCATCGGACTAACAGAAGACTTCTCAGCAGAGATTTTATTAGCTAGACGAGCTTGGGGCCCATTTTAAGTCTTCTTAAACAGAACAACTGCCAGCTAAGAATTTTGCATCCTGGAAAACTAAGATTCCTAAGTGATGGAGAAATAAAGCCAATAGACACCCACCAGTGTGAAAACAAACAAGAGTTAAAGCTCAGGGCTCTTATAAAACAATAGCACAAGAAGGAAAACAAAACAATAAGGTATCCTCCAACAGGATAAACAGAAGAACATCCCACATATCAATACTAACATGCAATGTGAATGATCTGAATGCTCCAGTAAAAAAACACAGATTGGCTGGACAGATGAAAAAATATAACCAAGTATCTCCTGTCTCCAGGAAATACATTTAGCCCACAAGAATCCACACAGACTCAAGGTGAAGGGATGGAAAAAATATTCCATGTAAACAGAAACCAAAACTAAGCAGATGTAGCCATTCTCATATCAGATAAAATAGACTTTAAATCAACAATGGTTAAAAAAAAGACAAAGATGGTCATTATACAATGGTAAAGGAGCAATTCAACAAGAAGACATAACAATCCTAAATATGTATTCACCTAACACAAGAGCTCCCATGTTTATAAAGTAAATTCTACGAGATCTAAGCAAAGAAATAAACAGGAGAATCTTAATTGCTGGGGACATCAACACCACAATGGCAGCACCGGACAGATCATTGAAGCAGAAAATGAATAAAGAAACACTAGACTTAAATAGGACTACAGAACAAATGGACCTAACAGACATTTATAGAACATTCTACCCCCAAACTACTGAATATACATTCTTCTGATCAGCATGTGGGACATTTTCTAAGATAGATCATATCTTAGTATACAAAATAAGTCTCAGCAAATTCAAAAAAAAATTGAACATACTATGTATCTTCTCAGACCACAATAGAAGAAAACTAGAAATCAAATCCAAGTGAAACACTCATTTCTACGTAAAGTCATGGAAATTGAACAACCTGCTGCTGATCGATCCTTGGGTAAATGATGAAGTTAAGACAGAAGTAAAAAGATTCCTTGAACTGAATGACAAAAGGGACACAGGCTTTCAAAATCTATTGGATTCAGCAAAAGCAGTCATAAGAGGAAAATTAATGGCTTTAAAATGCCTTCATCAAAAAGACAGATCAGAAATTCACAACCTAATATCACATCTCAAGGAACCAGAAAAAGAAGAAACTGAACCAAAGCCAGCAGAAAAGAAATTACAGAGCTCAGAGCAGATTAAATTAAACGGAATCGAAAAAATAAATTAGAGAGGATCAATGAAACAAAAAGTTGGTTGCTTGAAAAAACAAACAAAATTGATAGATGACAGACTAACCAGAAGTAGAAGAGAAAGGACTAAAATAAGCTCAATCAGAAATGAAAAAGGAGACATTACAACTGATATCATGGAAATACAAAATGTCATCCATGAATACTACAAAAACTTCTATGCAAACAAATTAGAAAACCTGGAGGAACTGGATAAATTCCTGGAAACATACAACTTTCCAAGCTTGAATCAGGATGAAATATAAATCCTGAACAGACCAATAATGAGCAGTGAGATTAAAGCAGTACTAAAAAATTTCCTATAAAAAAAAAAAAAAAGGCCGCAGACTAGATGGATTCACAGCCAAATTCTACCAGACCTACAAAGAAGAACTGGTACCTATCCTACAAAAATTATTCCATAACATTAATAAGGAGGGTATCCTCCCTAATTCATTCTATGAACCCAGTATCACCTTGATAACAAAGCCAAAAAAGGACAAAATAAGAAAACTACAGACCGATATCCATCAGGAACATCAGTGCAAAAATCCTCAACAAAATACTAGCATACCAAATTCAACAAAACATCAGAAAGATAATTCATCATGATCAAATGGATTTCACCCCAGGGATGCAAGGATGGTTCAATATACATAAATCAATAACCATCATATACCACAGAAACAGAAGCAAAACAAAGATTATATGATCATCTCAATAGATACAGAGAAAGCATTCTATAAAATTCAGTAGCTTTTCATGATAAAAAACCATCAACAAACTAGGCATAGAATGAACATACCTCAAAATAATAAAAGCCATACATGACAATCCCACAGCCACCATCATACTGAATGAGGAAAAGTTGAAAACATTCCCTTTAAGACCCGGAACAAGATAAATGTGCCCACTGTCACCACCTCTATTCAACATAGTATCAGAAGTCCCTGCCGGAGCAATCGGGCAAGAGAAGGAAATAAAGGGCATCCAAATCAAGAATGAGGAAATCAAATTATTCCTGTTTACTGATGATATGATCTTGTATCGAGAAAATCCTGAAGACCCTATCAGAAGACTCCTAGAATGAATAAATGAATTCAGCAAAGTCTCAGATTACAAAATCAATGTATACAAATCAGCAGCTTTTCTATATACTAATAACAGTCAAGCTGAGAGTCAAATCAAGGACTCAACACCATTCACAATAGCTACAAAGAAAATGAAATACCTGGGAATATACTTAACCAAGTAAGTAAAAGATCTCTTCAAGGAGAACAATAAAACACTGATGAAAGAAATCTCATATCACACAAACAAATGTAAAAACATCCCTTTCTCATGGATTGGCAGAATCAACATCATTAACATGTCCATACTACCCAAAGTGATTTACAGATTCAATACAATTCCCATCAAAATATCAATGTCTTATTTCACAGATGTAGAAATATAACCCTAAGCTTCATTTGGAATCAAAAAGACCCCCAAATAACTAAAGGAATCCTGATCAAAAAGAACAATTCTGGAGGCATCACATTACTTGACTTCCATTTATGCTACAAGACTATAGTAAGTAACCAAAACAGCATGGTACTGGATAAAAGCAAAAACACAGAACAATGGAACAAAATAGAGAACCCAGAAATAAGTTTGGAAAAGCACACAACAACAATATACAGTGGGAAAAGGAAGCCCTCTTCAATAAATGTTGCTGGGAAAATTGGATAGCCACACATGGAAGATTGAAACAGGACCTTATCTCTTACCATATACAAAAATTAATTCAAGATGGACAAAAGACATAAATGTAAGGAAGGAAACCATGAAAATTCTAGAAGAAAACATAGGAAAAGCTCTTCTAGACATCTACATAGGCAAAGAATTTATGACTAAGACCCTAAAGGCAAATACAACAACAACAAATATAAATAAATGGGAATTAATTAAATTAAAACTCTTCTGCTCAGTAAAGAAAATAATCAACAGAGTGTATAGACAACCTACAGAATGAGAGAAAATATTTACAGTCTATGCATCTGACAAAGGACTAATATGCAGAATCTATAAAGAGCTCAAACAAATCTGCAAGAAAAAAACCAAACAATCCCACCAAAACGTGGGCAAAAGACATGAACAGAAGTTTTTCACAAGAAGTTGGAGAAATGTTCTAAAAACATATGAAAAAATGCTTAGCATCACTAATCACCAGGGAAATGCAAATTAAAACTATAATTCTATACCACCTTACCACTATCAGTATGGCCATTATTAAAAAATCAAAAAACAATAGATGCTGGCATGGATGTGGAGAGAAAGGAACACTTATACACTGCTGGTGGGATGGCAAATTGGTACAACCTCTATATAAAACAGCATGGACATTCCTTAAAGAAATAAATGTAGACCTACCATTCTATCCACAATCTCACTGCCTGGTAAAAATAAGTCATTTTATAAAAAAATCCACCTGCACTCAAATGTTTATTGCAGCACAATTCACAATTGCAAAAATGTGGAACCAACCTAAGTCCCTATCAATTCATGAGTGGATAATGAAAACATGGTATGTGTATACATATATACATGGAGAGAGAGGGGGGGAGGGAGAGGGATCATTATCCTAAATGAAGTATCTCAGGAATGGAAAAACAAACACCACATGTTCTCACTAATAAGTGGGAACTAAACGATGAGTATACATGGGCACAAAGAAATATAAAGGACATTGGAAACCAAGAAGGGGAGAATGGTAGGAAGGGGGAGGTGTCAGATAAAAACTTATATATTGGGTACATGAACACTATTCTGGTGATGGGCATAGCAAAACTCTGACTTCCATGTAACAAAAACATTTGTACTTCCTTAATATTTTGAAATAAAAAAATATAAAAAACTACTCACTAGGCCGGGTGCAGTGGCTCACACCTGTAATCCTAGCTCTCTGGGAGGCTGAGGCGGACGGATTGTTTGAGCTCAGGAGTTCGAAACCAGCCTGAGCAAGAGCGAGACCCCTTCTCTACTAAAAATAGAAAGAAATTAATTAAACAACTAAAAATATATAGAAAAAAATTAGCTGGGCATGGTGGCGCATGCCTGTAGTCCCAGCTACTTGGGAGGCTGAGGCAGGAGGATCGCTTGAGCCCACTAGTTTGGGATTGCTGTGAGCTAGAATGACGCCACGGTACTCTAGCCCAGGCAACACAGTGAGACTCTGTCTCAAAAAAAAAAAAACAAAAAAAAAACAAAAAACCTACTCACTAAAAAAAGGAAAGAAAAGATACAGAATCTAGAGTTGGAATTGCTGCTAACAACATTAGCTATATCAGGGAATATATATTAGATAAATGTCATAAACAGATTATATATTTCCATACAGAAACCAATGGCAAGGTGCTCCACTTGCCCTCAGCTGATGATCTTGGCTCCTCTTCAAATAATACTTGCAGCAACCTCCTATCTCCAAACTTAATGTGTACCCATCCTAACTTCCAATTCTTCTGTCTCAGATGACAATATATTTTTCTTATTATTCTATTGATGATATATTTTTGGTTTTCTCAGGTATTTTGTTTTATTTACTTATTCATTCATTCACTGATTCATTCAATAGATATTTATTAATATATTCTCCAGGCATTGCTTTAGGTGCTGAGAACACAGTGGCAAACAAGTTAGACAAGGATCTACTTCTCATAGATCTTACCTTCTGATGGAGAGAAAAAAGTGAATAAGAAAATATGCAATATTATTTCAGATTTTGGTGAGAATCAGGAAGGGAACAAAATAAGGAGGTATACAAGAACATGATGTAGGGTTGATGGTCTGTTTTAGATGTGCGGATCTGGAAATGGCTGTCTGAGAAAGTAACATTTGATCTGAGACTCAAAGAGGTAAATATGTGCAAGATTAGGAGAATCACAAATGCACAGGTCACGTATAGAAATGAGCTTAACATTAGAAGAACAGATAGAAGACTCCAGTACCATTCAAGTCTAGTGAACACTTGGGAGAGTGGTACAAGGTCAGGTTGAAGAGATCAGTAGAGGCCATATAAGATAGGGCCCTGCAGAATATAAAATATGAGTTTTATAGGAATTCTTTAGAAAGACTTTGGAGTTATAATATTTTTTTAAAGATAAGTTAGTCCCTATATGGAAAATGAATTATGGGGGAGTGCAATAGTAAAAACAGGTGGACCAATTAGGAAGTTTTTTCAGTGTAGATCTGAGATGTGGGTCGCCTGGATGAGAGTGAGCAGCTACATCATGTAGTTGGATTTGGATTTTACTTTGGAGATGGAGTTGACAGGACTTGTTAATATTTTGCATGTCTTCTAGATTTTTTGACTTTAGTAACTGTAGGGGTGTCATTTTATGAGGTGGGAAAGATAGTAGCTTGAGAGTGATATAAAGAGAGAGGAACAGATTTTGGAGAATAAGTGTAAAGTCTTGGACATCATTAATTTCTGTCTGTCTTTTGTGGTGATAATTTATCTTCCTCTGATACCTCTTTCTTCTGAGCATGCTTAAGTCTTTCCTACCCTAACTCTCCTAATATTCCCTTAACACTACTTCTTTCTTTGAGTATTGCCCACTTATTATCCTTCCTTTCAGCAATCAACACTCACTCTTACTACTTCTGCTAACAACATTTTCTCATCTACCATTTGCAATTTGAAGTGTGATACAAAAGTATAAAAATTTGACTTCTTTGTTTTCCTTCTTTTTTTGCAATATAACGATTACTATGGAACTCTATACGTAAGCACATGATGCTAATAAGGCCAGCTTCACAGATGTATTCCAGTTAGTTGACATTTTCTTATGCTACTACCATAGATGACACTCCAGACTCCAAGCCACAGCTGCCTTGGAGACAAGTGTGATTGTCCCGAAGAAGACTGAACACAAGTATACTACTGAATGTGACAAATCACATAAAAGGAATCCACATGCTTAAAGTATTAATAAGTGACTATTAGCAATGTTTGTAGACCATTTGAGTCCCTGTCAACTCTTAGTAGTTCGATCCTGTAAAACCTTTTAGATTGAATAGCACTGTTTCTGCTTCAGAGCTCTCCCTTATTTTTTAATATGACAGCCTACCCTCCTGCATAGGCACCAAGATAATTCTCGAGTATGACATTACAATCACTTGGTGTTGCTTTGCTCACGGTCAAGATGTGTGTTTCTTCAAATGTAAAAAAGTAAGTTGGTTAGAGATGCTTATCATGGTATGAGAAATTTCATGAAGTGGAACTAGGAAATTTAGATTTTTAAAAAGTCAGAAGCTGCACAGTTAATTCAGTTCATCAAAAGTTGTACAAAAGTAGTGGAAGTAATAAATTGCTATATTAAAATGCCCATTCACATTTTTTTGATTCAAGTGGTTTTTACATCAATTTTTTTCTTTTATATCTGCTTTTAATGAATCTTTGTTCAGTGGCAATATCACAGCTCATGAAGTTTATCTGAGAGACAATTATTGCTGATTGAAACTCTTAGAGTAATGATTTTTCCTGCATAATGTTAATTATTTCTATAACATAATTATGCATTTTGATTTAGAAATTTTAATGAATATTTGAAAGAGAGATGTGCCTTGGAATTTCATTAGCTGCATAGTTTTCAAGGTCTTGTTCAGAGGAGGCAGAAACCCAACACAGTTGAAAAAATACTGGCCTGGGGGGACAGGACATGTGGGCTTTATCCCCTAGGATTTGTTTTTCCTAGGCTTCCTCCACTAAACCTTTCTAGGTTTCCATTTTCTCATCCAACAAATGGAGAAAATAATACCTGTTCTATATTCCTCATGGAATTGAATTTTTAGAGACAGTTACAATTTTAAATATTCTAACTCCTTGACAGGGCATTTGTCTCAATTTCTGGCTCACTAAGCTCAGTTACATCAAGTGTATGTTGCATAACTAAGGTCGTAGAGAACTAGAAGCTACAATTCAGCCTGGCTTTTATGTCTCCCATTTTATGTGTAATTATCATTCTTTTTGTCTTTACGGCTTTTATGCTCAGGATAAGAAACTCCAAAGCCTGAGAGTCAAAGAATAGCCATTCACATTCCCTAGTAACCTTCATTTTGTCATTCCTTTTGCAGTTTTCCTGAAAAATATGACAGTTTTCGATTCTGACAGAGACTGAAGGAATGGCAAGGGAATCACAGACTTAAAGATTAATTTTAGAGTTGGAAATACCAATCCCTTGCTTTCTGCTGAATGAAAAGAAGTCCTGACACAATTCATTCACAGCTGCCTATCCTGTATCTTTCGTGGAGGAAGAAGAGTAAATAGAAGAAAACAGACTAGGGATTATTGGCAGAGCGTCCCAAAGGATCGGAAAAGTGGACAGCTGATCAGTATTAGAGTTTGCACAAGTACAGTAAAGGAGAACAGAAAAGTTGTGTCTTCCATGGATACACAAAGTCTGGAAGCAGAAACCAAATAAGGAAATTGGGGTTCACATTGAAGAATTAAGGGGAGTGACGAAAAGGTCTGTTTGGAGAAGCAATGATGCCAACATGACCTACTAACTGAAGAAGAAATTCCCTTTAAAATAGCATACAACACCTTTTTTTTTTTTTTTTCCTAAGAATGCATTTCTGAAACATAGCCTGACATTAGGGTAGTGCTTATCTCAATGAAATTTCACAAGTTTTCAGTGGCTGCAGAACTTTGTAGGCTTCTATAACTACAGGATAACAAATGACCATGTTAGAATAAGATGAAGGAGGACAATCAAAAGTGGTAAACAAGTGGACTTGAATGAGGACTGAAAGAAATATATTAAGGGTTATTGAGGACCAGTCTTAGAGAATTAGGACTAACCGAATCCAGGGAAACTACGCTGGTGTTATATGGAGGCAAGTAGAAGCTTTTCATTTGGACAAAGGTATATCCTCCTGGCTAGGAAAAGTTCTTGGTGGTGGTAACAATATCAAATATTGTTTTCATATTCTTTGGGATACCTAGGGCAAATTTGGACGTGACAGAAGTTCACTAATGACTTGCTTAGGTTTTTTTTTTTAATTTTTTTAACAGCTGCCTGACAAGTTACTCAATAAACTTATATTGCACTTATTTAATTGTACTTCCGATATATAAAAATAGAGATGAAGATGACATACTCATTTGCCCTTCAACTTCTCAGATATAGGTACACATATAATTACAATTATCTGAAGGACTTTTATCTTTGAAAATAGACAAAAACAAATGAAAAACCCCAACAAGATGACTAAGTTAAAAATAATCAGGAAGTTGTTTTTGACATTTTTGTCAGATAGTTATCTCAGAAATTCTATATAATGTATTTGAAAAAAATCATATTATTTTTCTTATCTCTATAGAAGATAGAGACAGTGCACCATATTGTTTTTCATAAAAATTTAAAGTTTACTCAGGCTATGTTTTGTTGCATGAATCTCTTGAGTACAAATACTTCACTCTTTGTAGTAATGGTTGTTTATCTTACTGTAAGCAGGAGATCTTCTTGAATGTTTTTTCAGTGATTTGGTCTTTCTGCATACCTTCAATTTGTGATGAGAAATGAATTACACTGCTTATGTTGCACCAAAATGGACAGTGTTGGCAATCTGATTTATATACACGAGACTGTTTCCATTGACAAAACAAATAGGGTAATGGAAACAGAATGCTAGAAGGAAATTCAGAACGTTATCAATTCACTCTAGCTACAGTCTATAACTATTCAAAAGATGGATGAATCTCTAACCATTTTAAGGTTATGCAATGAAGAATTTCCAATTTCCTTTTGTTATCTGTGCCTAACATTTGCTGCTGACTTCATCAATTATATAGCTAAGTAAACAGGCAAACTCAAATGTTTTTCTTTCATATTGCAATAGTATGTGTTTAAGTAAATGTGATAAAGTAGAGTACTAACAGGCAGCAATTTCCCATTGTCGAAGATGATTTTAGAATTTGAAATCCTAAAGAGAACCAACTCTGTCCCCAACCAAATTGGGATGAAAGTACTTTTCTCTTAATAACCATCATTTAGCTTCAAGAGATCATAATGAAATAATAGCTACTTAGAGTAAGATTCTTCTGCTGAGCCACTATGACAGACTTGTCATTATCACATGATGTAATCTAGAGTCAAGAACACCAAAATCAAGCAACAAAGCAAAAAGTATGATCAGGAATTTGGCCAAAATACCAAGTTATTGGGAAGAAAACTTAGAAATCAAAGAATAGTAAGCAGGATATAAGGATATTAGAGGCACACTTCAAATTGAAGTTAAGACAATTAGAAATCCTAAACTGGGAAAAAAGTGAACTAGGGAAGCAGATTGTCAACATAGAAAATAAAGTCTGTGAAGATGCAGACAGTGGTGGTTTTGATGGAGATGGCAGTAAGTCATTTCCTCTATCTTGCATTTTAGATTAACCTCAGCATACTCAAGCATCCTTAACTGACTTTCCTTCTCACAGAGTTCACGTAGAGTCCAAAGTGGCAAGATCTCTGACTCCTGACTCATCAGAGAATTGGTAAGTTCATTGATGGGACACATATACATTCATTACCAACCAATTGTGGTGAAATATATGATCTAGTATGATTTAGTACTGTTCTCTGGACCTAACCAAGGCTATTTCTATGCTATGTCAAACAAAAGGAATTAATTATTTAAATGAATTAGTTTCTGGGAGTTCTTCTATCCATATTTTTGATCTTCTGTAATCTAGACATCTGAACTGAATCCCAAGGCCTATTATAACAAATACAATTTAGTATATGATAGGAATGACAATTAAAAATGTTTCTATCAGCAGTCAGAAAGATGATACTTAGGCAATTTCTAAATTGATATTGGAAATGTAAAAAGGAAAATTCATTTAATCCATGTATTAGAGACTCAAACTCAAAGGATGCATTTTGTCAATGGAATCTTAAAAATACAAATGTTTTTATTAAATATTGACTTTTGTCATCAAAAAGGAATTTTAGTGGATTAACTTCCAAAACATGATTGAGATACTTATGGTCCTAGCATTTATAAAGATTTTAAATAAATGTTCCCTTTCTTTTTATCCCATTCTTTTCATTAGAATGCCACTATACACAGAAATAACAGATGATATGTTTTTCTCCCATTGAGGGATAAACCAATATTTTATGAATACAGCATTTGGGGTTAATGTGATACACATAAGCCTTGTTTTGCAAAAGTTGGGAAAATGTAGATTAGTTTTGAGTACCTTGATGTTATTTTATTTATTCATCTGCAAAAGTGTCTTATTTAGTGAGTGAGTTTAGTATAAAAATAAAATTCTAAATCAGATCATCATTGTTCTGTATTTATATGCCCTGTTTATTAGGTCTGTGACTCTGGATAAGTCAAACTAACCACTCAGAGCTTCAATTTACTAATTTGTTAAATGGGAATATTAATAACAAAAAGTGTGTCAGTTTGTGTGTCAAATGGAAATAAACGTAAGTTAAAGCTTTTTGTAAAATGTAAGTGGTAATATTGTTGTTATTTTATTGTTTGGTGTTTAAAGTGAGGATTTCCCTTCTTTTACTAGTGATGCTGATAATAATGGCAACTGTTGGTTGGGAGAGGGGAATTAATTACTAAAAACTAATATAAGAATCATGTCAGTTTCTGTACAATTCACATAAATGTAATATTGCAACGTATTGGCTGAATTGCTTTGGTAGACTTTTGGGTAGGAAGAAGACAGACCATTGGAACTAAACGAAGATACAAGTAAGAGGGTCTATAACTGGTAGAATGACTAGTCCTAAAGAAAAATAATTAAATAATTTATATTAACCTACAGAGATATTTCTGGGTTTTTTAAATTGAATTTTAGAAGTGCCAATATTTTAGATTTATGATTAGGAAAAATGAAACATTTGAG
The DNA here is from genome assembly GCA_963575035.1 of Avahi laniger. NCBI lineage: Eukaryota > Metazoa > Chordata > Mammalia > Primates > Indriidae > Avahi > Avahi laniger. The sequence continues at coordinate 12,088 of CAUYSK010067762.1, read as the reverse complement.
AAATTCTAAATAGGACTTTGAAAATAAATGTAGTCCAATATAAACAAAAGAAAATGAAAACATGAAATGTTAAAATTTCAAGTTTCAAATTTCATATAAATGTTCTAAAGCAAATTAAAAATTCTTTTCAATGTTCCAATTCCTTCACTTTTTTTAAAAAAAAATTCTTATTTTATTGTGGTAAGAAGACGTAACATAAGATTTACCTTCTTAACACATTTTCAAGTGTGTAATACAGTATTGTTGGCTATAGGCACAATATTGTACTGTAGATTTCCAGAACTTATTCATCTTGCTTAACTGAAACTTTGTCTGTTGATTAGTAAATCCTCATTTCCCCTTCTTCTAGCCGCTGGCAACCACCATTCTACTCTTTGATTTTTATGAATTTGACTACATTAGGTATTTCATACAAGTGAAATCATGCAGAATATTTCTTTTGTGACTGTCTAATTTCACTTAGCATAATGTTCTTAAGGTATATCCATGTTGTAACGTATTGTAGAATTTCCTTCTTTTTAAAGGCTGAATATTATTCCATTGTATGTATGTACTACATTTTCTTTATTCATTCATCTGTTGATGGACATTTAGTTTGTTTCCACATTAGCTATTGTGGATAGTGGTGTAATGAACATTGGAGGGTTAATAACTCTTTAAGATCCTGATTTCAATTCTTTCAGATAAATATCCAGAAGTGGGATTGCTGGATCATATGGAAATTCTATTTTAATTTTTTCGAGGAAACAATATATGTTTTCCATAGTTGTTATACCATTTTGCATTTCCACCAACAGTATGTGAGGGTTTCAATTTCTCCACATTCTTTCCAACATTTGCTGTCTTTGTTGTTGTTGTTTTTTTTTTTTAATAGCTAGTCTGCCAAGTGTCAGGTGACATCTTATTGTGATTTTGCTTTGTAAGGAGTTTCTTTTAAGATAACTCTATTATTGGTGCTATCTCATGCAGTTTTAATCAATGATTTGAATGAGGATATTCATGACATGATAATCAAATATGTGGAGAAATAGCTCAAATTCAGGATCTCAAGAGATCATGAGAGTCTGGAATAATGAGCTGAAACAATCAAAATAAAATTTAATGGAGATAAATGTAAAGATCTTCAACTTGTTTTTCAATTACAACTCTTAAAGAATAGGATAAGTATGACATAGCTGAAGAGTAGCAGGCGTGAAAAAGATCTAGATATTTGAATTGACTATACACACTAAGTGATGAAGTAGTTAAAGCTAATATGAAGAACTCAAGAATATCAGAGTTGTTCGAAGCCCAGGAGCAGTTACGGGAATAGTGTAGTGGGATGGTTTTGCTACATAGTATTACAAATGGGGGAAGACTAACTTTGCTTCTCCTTGCTGTCCTTTTTCTCTCCATATTTCCACATTAGGATTGAGTGGGAAACTGGCATAAGACTCAGGAGAAATCTGAAGGGATTGCACCCAAGTTTAATAAAAGAGTCAGAATTATGATGTAGGAAGTATATATTGCTATTGCTTAATAGTAATGCTTCCTATTATTATGTAGGAAGTATATACCATATATTAACTTTCATGTTCTTTCATTTGAACATTAAATCTCATCACTAATAGTATGTGTTTCATTATGTAAGCAAATGATGTCTGTTAACAAACAAAAATAAAAATAAAAACAAATGTCAGTCTCATGTAATGCTGGGAAAAAAGATTTTAGTACATTCTCCTCATCCAAAAATAGTCTTTAATTACTATTGATTTTACCTTGCCTTCTGTGTTAGGTCAGGGTTCTTCAGAGAAAGAGAACCAGCAGGATATCTCTCTCTCTATCTCTATTTCTGTCTCTATCTCCGTCTCTAGCTCTATCTCTATGTATCTATTCATATTTAAGGCAATTCCTTAAAGTAAAACTCTCTGCATACATACATATACACATGTACAGAAAGAGTGTATATATATATATATATATATATAATCTATATTCATATATAGTCATGCATTGTGAATGACAGGGATATGTTCTGAGAAATGTGTCATTAGGTGATTTTGTCATTGTGTGAACATCATAGAGTGTACCCACCCAAATCTAGATGGTATGGCCTACTACACACCTAGACTATGTGATATGAACTATTGCTCCTAGGCTACAAACCTCCACAGCATGTTACTGTCTGAATGCTGTAGGTAATTATAGTACAATGCTAAGTATTTGTGTGTCTAAACATAGAAAATGTACATTAAAAACATGGTATCATAATCGTATAGGACCAACATCGTATATGCAGTCCATCATAGACTGAAATGTCATTATGCAGCACTTGACTATATATATTTAACCAGGAATGTATTTACCATGACTGTATATATTTTTACCAGGAACGACTATGTGTGTGTGTGTGTGTGTGTGTGTGTGTGTGTGTGTGTATTGTTTTAAGTAACTGGATTGTGGAGGTGCAAATCCAAAATTTGCAGGGTAGGCTGGCAGAGAGACCCAAGGAAGAATTGAATCTGTTTCTAAAGACAGTCTCCTGGCAGAATTCATCTTTGCTCAGAAAAGTCAGTCTTCATTTTTTTTAAGGCCTTAAACTGATTGGATCAGGTCCACTCATGTTATGGAAAATAATCTGCTTTACTCAAAGTCCACTGATTTAAATATTAATCTCATACAAAAAGACCTTCAAAGAAGCATCCAGAATGTTTTTTGACCAAATATCTGTGCACCATGGCCCAACCAAGTTGACATATAAAATTGACCATCACATCTATTATGTTTCAAAGTCCCGAAGCTCTTCATACTTAAATCTCTGAGTATGCTATCTAAGAGGCACTAAATTGCTTAAAGGAAGTGACTAGAGTTGAAGGCATAGCATAGAAGAATTAGTGAAACCTCTCTTAGGGCACACTCTAAAACCTCAAATTAGGACAGCAATTTATCAATTCATTCAACAAAATATTTTTAAGCATCTAAACTGTGCCAGTCCAGCATCATGTTATACAGTGAAGATACTATGGAGCCATAAACAAGCATGGTGCCTTCTGGTAAACTGAGATAACCAGATATTAACCAAAGGATCCCATAAATAAATGTAAAATCACAACTGAGATGAATGGTAAGAAATATATAGTACTTTGGAACATTTCAGTGAGAACTCACTCTGAGTGGTTCAAAAGTGGCATTCAAGCTGTGCTATGATGAATGATTAGAAGTTAAATAGACAAAAGATTTGGGGGAGCTAGTTTGTGGTACCAACTGTATTGAGAGGGAGCATGGTGAATACGATGGTCTGAGAGAAGGCCAGTGTGGTTAAGAAAAAGAAAATGAGAGAGACATTATTCAAATAATGTAGAGTCCTTGGAAGTCTTGGTGAGCATATTAAGGGAATTTTGCTTTAATCTTAAGAGTTAAAGAAAGGTACTAAAGATTTTTAAGCAAGGGTAAAATAAACATTACCAGATTTTCTTTCAAACACTTCATTCTGACTGTGGAGAACAGGTTGGAGGGAGAGCAGAAATCATTATGAATTAGATCAATTAATAAGTTATTGCTTAAAAGAATAAGTTACTGCTTTTTGAGAGAAGAAAAGTTAGACTAATGAGGTAGTGGTACAGAGATAAAGAAGTAGATAATTTGAGAGATATTTAAGTGGGTTCAGTGATGGAGCAGATATATGGCGTGAAGGAGAGAAAGCAGTTGAGTATATGAGCTTGGAGCTTAGAGGAGCCGTTTGTGCTGAAGATATAAAATTTTGAATAATTTTCCTATAGTTGAAAAATATTTCAGCAGTTTTTGTTCTCTTCATTTTCTCAATCAGAAAAAAATCAAGAAATATATGGATTGGCTTGTCAAAATTTATATACCTTAAAGAAAATATGCTACATTGAGACGCTAGGTCTTTTTTTTTTTTCAGTTTACATTTTTTTTTATTTCAGCATATAACGGGGGTACAGATATTTAGGTTACGTATTTTGCCCTTGCCCCCCTCCCCCTAAGTCCGAGTTTCAAATATGCCCATCTTTTGGGTCTTTTTAATCCATAGATTGTAATAAAACACACACACACACACACACACACACACACATCACATATTGCTTCACTTCAGGAATCTGGATCACACTGCACATGTGAATAAATTTAAAATAATCTTTTTACCAGGAATGAAGTATAAAATTATAGAATGCTTATTTTTATAAGGTAATATACTGATTCTATACTGAGCTATATAAAGGATAAGGACCTTCTACTATGAAAATTGGAAGGTCTTTTTTATGTCCCTCAAATAGTCATGTCACTAACTTTTGAATTAGTCTGTATCAATGCAAACACAAATAATTTCATATGTTTTGATATAAATTAATCCCAAGGGAAGTATCTTCAAACAGAATTTTTCAGGTTTCTTTGAACTGACTTTTATGATTTCGCAGGGGAGAAAAAAATGAAATGAATAATCTATCTGTGGAAGAATTATTTAATTATACTCCCATATGCTCAATATCTTGATTTACACAATTTTTTTCAGTTGAAAATGCTTGTTTTTTTCCCTTAGTGTCAAAATGTAATCACATTTTAAATTCCACCTTTTTACTACCCATAAATGTGTTGGCTATTTGCTGAGTACCAAATATCTTGTTAGCTGTTGTGGATTATTACAAAAACAAAGCAAAACAAAAGTCTATGACATAGTTCTTGTACTTAACGTGTATTCAAATTTATTGCGTATGTGAAGCTAAACTTTAATTAAAAATTGACAACAATCTCTATATGTAAATCCTAAAACTTAATTAATAAATGATATTGACTATCAATTACATTGAAATTCCCTAAAGAGAGAGTATCCTCTCTTGTCTAGTAATTTGGATGGCATCAGGGAGGAAGAGAGATTTGAGCTAGGTAGTAAAGAAAAGAGAACTGGAGATTTTAGCTTCATTGTCTGCTTGCCCTTATATCTTGTAAAAGAACCTAACCCATCCATAATCCTGGTCATCATATTTTGTTCTACATATTCCCTATGCCCCTCACCCTACGCAGCTACATGATTGGCCATCTGATTCAAGAAAATCAACCCACAGACATTTAGTGACCCATACTGCAGGCTGATGCAGAAAGATCCTCTGGGTCAACCAGATTCCTGGTCTCTGAATTTTCGCTTAAGAATATTGACAAATTGATATGATTAGTACAGGAAGTCTTGATATAGAGGATAGCTAAAGAGGCCGTGATGACCATTTACAAGACAAACTTATAAGAAATCAGAAAATGTGAGGGGGCAGAAAATTTGAGGAAGCAGAAAAGTCTACTTGCTAGAGAGAGGCAAAAGGAATAAATGCAGAGTGAGGTTGAAAGTAGGAAAATGAAAAGTGGAAAGACTGTTATGGCCAATGAGAGATAAACAGGAGAATAGCCATTTTTCAGAAGGTTCCTCAGTCACTGGTGGCGTCCAAGTTACAATTTTAGTTTTAGTACACATATTTCCTTACAATAAATTCCCCCACTGTTTTATTGCTATTACTTGGATTAGCTGAACTTCTTGCAACATAAAGAATCAAATAAGAATAGAAAGTTTCTATTCAGATGAGTGTAGAGTATGTAGTATTCCAAGTGAGAGGGAACAGCACAAGCCGATACATGCAGGAAATAATGAATGTAGTACGTTAGAGAGGCTGGGAAAATGATTACCCTGGAAAATGTTAAAGATATGAATTGAGGGAGTGATAATATAAGACTAGATATATAGAATGGGTTCAAATTCTGATGATCTTACAAAATAAATTGAATAATTTTATTGAATCTTGGATGTTGTGATAGTCAACGTACAAGTGATAGGAAAAATGCAGTATTAGAAGAGGACTAATTTAGAAGATAAATTGGTTGGGGCAGGGGCACTAGCTAGGATACTACTGTAAGAATTCAGGCACAAGGTAAGGCATGGGGCACAAAAGACACATATGGCAGGCATTCCACTATTTCCCATGCCCATGCCTGTTGTCCACATTGCTAATTGATTATGGCACTTTTAACCTGTTGAACATGGGTTAACTGTAATGTTAACTTAAAAAAATTTTAAGAAGGTAAAAAAAGGTTCAACAATATTGGAAAAAAGAAAAACTTTTTGATTATACCCCCCAAAAGAAAGAAATACTACTGTCAGTATTAGTCTTGTAAAACCTCAAATAAAATTTTTTTACTAAAAATCTCTTATAAAGATATTGATTAATTTTATACAAAAATGATTGGCTTAGTTGCTTCAGAATCCTTCCTAAATTCCATGTTTAAGTGTTGCAAAGTAATTGATTATGGTAACCAAAGCTCAGACCAATTTTTCAACATATGGGCTCTGACTATTTGTTCCTAAGACAAGAGGCTTTACTTTTCTTGACACTTTTACTGTTTAGTGGGCTTTTCAGGATAAGTGCCAAAGCTGTGTGGACACTCTGTAGGCTCTGATGAAATGTAATTAGATAGCAATAGCTTTTCAAAATCCTTCTTTATTACATTTACCACAATGAGAACATTATGGAATTGTTGCTTCCTGTAATGTGTTGCTCACTCTCAATTTTCACTGAATTGAAAATGTTCAATTCAGGTACCCTTTAAAAATACACTATATCTTCCCTAAAAAGAGTTATGCAAATTAAATGTAACCAAATCCAAAACATAATTTTTCACTCTTAGTATTGCTTTTGTTGTATCCCATAAGTTTTTGTATGTACTGCTTTTATTTTTGTTTGCCTCAAGATATTTTTTTTAACTTCCCTCATGATTTTTTCTTTGACTCATTGGTTGTCCAATAGTGTCATTTAATTTCCACATATTTGTGAGTTTTCCAGTTTTACTACCATCATTGATTTCTGATTTTATTATATTGTGATCAGAAGTTACTTGATATGATTTTAATCTTTTAAAATTTGTTAAGACTTCCTTTGTAGACTAACATGTAATCTCTTCTGGAGAATGTGCTGCGTTTGCTTGAGAAGAATGTATATTCTGTTCCTGTTGGGTGGGATGTTCTGTACATGTCTGTTAGGTTCAATTGGTTTACAGTGCTGTTAAAGTCCTCTGTTTCCTTACTGAGTTTCCTCACTGAAAGTGAGGTATTACAATTTTTTACTATTATTATGTTACTGCCTATTTCTCCCATTGATTCTGCTAGTGTTTGCTTCAAATATTTGGGTGCTCTACTCTTAGGTGCATATGTGTTTATAATTGTTATATCTTCTGGATGAATAGATACTTTGTCATTATATCTTGAGACATCTTTTGACCTAAAGTCTATTTTGTATGATATAAATATGGCTGCATCTGGTCTCTTTTGGTTACCATTTGCATGGAATATCTTTTCCCATCCTTTCACTTTCTGCCTGTGTCTGTCTTCACATCTATGATGATTCTCCTGTAGGCAGCATATAGTTGCACCTTGTGTTTTCATTCAGCTACTCTACTTCTTTTGATCAAGAACTAATTCATTTATATTTATAGTAATTTCTGATAGAGAAGGAATTACTATTGCCAGTAATTTGGTAATTGTTTTCTGTCTGTCTCGTAGCAATTTTGACACTCTTTTTTTCTACTACTATCTTCCTTTGTGTTTTCTTGATTTTTTTCTATATTGGGATATTTTGATTCTTTTTTTATTTTCTTTTGTATATTTTGTTTGTGGTTACCATGGGGCTTACATAAAACATCTTATAGCAATCTATTTAAAGCTGATAACAACTTCAATTGTATATAAAACTCTACTCTTTTATATCTTCTTACCCCACTTTTATTGTTATTGATATCACAAAGTACTACACATTAGCTATCCATTAACATAGTTTTATAGCTATGATTATTTTTATACTTTATGTTTTAAATTCTATGCCAGAATTAAAAGTGCTTTATCCATCACCATTATAGTATTACAGTATTCTATTGCAACCATCATGGAATTTTTTCAAAGAAATATCTCTGAGAAAGGATCATTATGCACTCTTTAGCTCAGATTAAAGCTGTTTCTCCATTTTGCCAAAGCCTTCACATGAAAAGTAAACATTTCAGACCATTATCAATTGGTTTTTTTCTGGTTACTAACTTTATTGTTTGGCCATTTCAAATTTACCTATATCTTTTTCTTTGGATCAAGTAGCTGAGCCTTTCCCTCTTTGCTATTTACTCTACTTGTCTTCTCCTTACCTCTTACCATTAATCTTTTTTTCTCCACCTATCTCTTAGTCCTTTTCACTGCTGTGTTGTAACCCCCACAACATGCATCCCTTATGCGTCCTCAGTCCATCCATCTTACCTCATCCCAGAGCCCTGTATGATAAGCTTAGGAGAAGAGAAAATGTCACAAAGTCAAATTCCCTTTAGCCAGGACATCCAACACTCAATTTATTGTTTACTTTAATACCATATCTATCTAAGGCCTAGTTCTGCTGCTTACTGTATATTTCTTTCCAGCCCAGTGTGAGTGTCGCGTTGTTCAGAATGATCAGAGACACTGAAAACACTTGCCTTCTGAAAAATAGGTTAACTTAACTCAGATATTTGTATGCTCCCAAATCTTCCTTCATGTACAACTTGGAAAAGTTAAGAAAAGCATATAATTAGTGAATGCTTACTATATGCCAAATCCTCTTTTTAATACTGTACATGCATCATGCTATTTAATCTGTACAATAACCATATAAGTTAAGTGATTTCAGTATTCCTTTTTCACTGATTAAAAAACTGAGATTAGGAGAGGGTGTGCTTTGCCCAAGGGCACATAACTAGTATGGGGCACAGCCAAAATTAGAAAAAAAGAGAGTTGTTTACAAACCAATGAGCCAAAAATTCATTAGCCATGAAACAGACATCTGGGCAATAGGTATGCTGATTGCTACTGGGGAATTGTTGCTTCTAGGCCATCTCAGATGACAAAAAATGCATGTGTATATGTATATGTACATATTTTACACATATTTACAAATATTTCTATTTGTAACCATCTGTATCTATATTAAGCTAAACACACATTCATACTGATATCTCCTCTAATCTATTGACACATGAATCATTTGAACCTTCTCCCCTTGTTTATTGTAATCTCCTACTCTGGCAGTGAGAAACATGATTCCAACCAACTGTCATCCATTTAATCATTTTTTCCAATTGCAGTACACATGTACAGCAGTATCAGAATTGTTAACCTATGCCTCTATGAGGGAAAAAAATGTCTCTATCGACTAGATCTCATTGCTTATGAACAACTCCTTTTGCTTTCAGTGTTACAGTCTCCGTTCCCTTCCAAAGTTACTTAGGTCAGCATCTTTGTTCTCCACCCCTTTCAGTGAGATTGTTTCATTCATTTGTAATGCAGTTAGATTGATTTGTCATATTTTTCATTCCCTGCTGGAATCCTATAACCTCCTCAATAATGTTTTAAAATTTGTATACATTAAGTTTTACTTCTTGTTTTATAAATATCTATGGGTTTTGAGAAATGCATAGTGTCATGTATACATCATTATATTTCCATACAAAATATTTTAACCACCATAAAAACATCCACTGTGCTTCACCTATTTCACCCTCCCCTTACCCTCCTGAACCACTGGCAACCATTGATATTTTTACCATCACTATAGTTTTGCTTGTTTTAGGATGTCATATAATTGGGATCATAAAGTATGCATCCTTTTCATGCTGACTTCTTTCACTTAGCAATATGCAGTTAAGATTCATTCATGCCATTTCATGGCTCAGTATCTTACTTCTTTTATTGTTAAATAATTTTTCATTATATCGATGTATCACAATTTGCTTACTTATTAACCCACTGAAGGGCATCTTGGTTACTTCCAATTTTTGTTAGTTAGAAATAAACATTTGCATACAGATTTTATGTTGACATAAGTTTTCAAATCAGTTAGGCAAATACACAGGACTATACCAGGAATAAAGGAAGGTGAATTTGAAGCATCTTATCATACCAGATGTAAGAAAGTGCTCAAAAAAGGGACCAATGCCCACAATGATGGGTGGTATATCAAGAGAACTCGGGAACTGGAAGAGCTCCAAATGGTCAAAACTGGGAAAATTTGAGTAACAAAAGAAATAAATTAGTGAAGAATTATAACTCAAAGTAAAAAATAAATATCCATGAGTCCATATTGACATAAAGAAATGACTGGATAAATAAATCAATTGGAAAGAAGAGTCAAATCTTTTATGCAGAAACAAATTTCCGATAATTTATGGAGATACTCCTCCCTCAAATGGGGATAGCATAACTTCATACTTGTTAATTGGAATATGTACATAGTGATTTCCTTCCAAAGAGTACAGTATGGAAAGAGGGAAAAAGAATAACTTTCCAGTGGAGAAACCTGACAAACACCACCTCAGCCAAGTGACGAAGGTCAACATCAGCAGTACAGTGATGTTTATATTATGTGCCCTTGATATGATGTGATAAAAATGGCACTTTAACTCTGTGTTCTTTGTCCTATTCCTGTAATCTCAAACTAATCATTAAAAAAGAATCAAATATATCCAAATAAGGAACTTTCTACAAAATAACCAGTAACCCTCAAAACTGTCAAGTTCGTCAAAAACAAGGAAACTTTGAGAAACTGTTACAACCAAGAAAGAACCTAAGGAGATATAATGATTAAATATAATGCTTTAGCATGGATGAGATCCCGAAACAGAAAAAGGACATTGGGTAAAAACTAAAGAAATTAGAATATGATGTGGATTTTGGTTAATAATGATTTGATAATAATAATAATGTTAATTATGACAAAGGTACCATAGTAATATAAGATGCTAATAAGGGAAACTGGGTGTGGGGTATACAGGAATGATTGGTATTATATTCATAATTTTTCTGTAAATCTAAAACTGTTCTGAAGTTTAAAATCTTTTTAATGTATGGAGGCACCATATGCTGGTCCTTGAATGGAAGTGGTCTCAAGTCTCTCAGAAAGAGAGAAGAAAGTGACTGGATAGCTGACCTGGCATTTATATTATTGGGAGGTACTGATCCTGTATAACGCTTGATTTCTGGGCTCCCATATGCTTATTTCCTTCTCTCCTCACAATCTGTATTTTAGCCTGCCCTTCTTGTGAAAGAGCTTCTGGTGACTTGGAATTGGATGAGTTCTTTCTCCCTGTCTGATTTATAGATTTAGGTGTGAGAGGAATACTTTCTAATTTCATTACCAGCACCCTCAATGCATAACCCTGGTATGGTGAGAGGTCTGATCTTCATGTGATTTGAGTAGTAATATACAGCCACCAATTTGTTTCTGGCATTGACAAGTAAATTGGACTTATACTTTTGTTGTTACACCAAGTGCAATGTTGTTTTGTTAGTTTAAAAATTTAATTATCAGCAATTTCAGTTAGTTCAACCAAATATAATGTCAAGAATAAAATAGAATTGACATTTATTGTGTATCATGTTAAGACTTTCCATGGATTATATGATTTAATACTCATAACAATCCTATAAGGTAGGAACTACCAATATCTCTATTTTATAGATGAGGTAAATAAGACTTAACTAAAAGTAGTTGTCCAATGCCAGATATATTGAATGAACACAGGATTCAGATTCACTTCTGATGCCCATAAAGGGTAAAAGTGTCATCTATATCTATTACATGTACATATAAAAGTCTGTCACATCAAGGGGCTACCTGGTGGCAATAAGTATACTAAGCTTTTTTAAAAATTATTGGCTCCGGACTAACCTATTTATGTATAGGAAAATATTGGTGGTGAAAGCTGTACTTGTTCTTTTTTTTTTTTTTTTTTTATACAGAGTATCACTTTGTTGCCCGGGGTGAGTGCCGTGGTGTCAGCCTGGCTCACAGCAACCTCAAACTCCTGAGCTCAAGTGATCCTCCTGCCTCAGCCTCCCGAGTAGCTGGGACTACAGGCATGCGCCACCATGCCCGACTAATTTTTTCTATATATTTTTAGCTGTCCAATTAATTTCTTTCTATTTTTAGTAGAGACAGGGTCTCGCTCTTGCTCAGGCTGGTCTCGAACTCCTGAGCTCAAACAATCCGCCCGCCTCGGCCTCCCAGAGAGCTAGGATTACAGGTGTGAGCCACTGCGCCCGGCC
>CAUYSK010067761.1:0-20332 GCA_963575035.1 Avahi laniger | reverse complement strand
TATGTAGTATATTTCAAAATGGGTAAAATATCTGTGTATGTACATTTATACATATATCCAGAGGTAGCCTTGTAATAAGAACCTATGCCTCATAAAAATGAAAATATTTCAAAATGTTAATAGATATTAATTTTCCATGTTGGGATTAGGGTGATTTTTCTCTATACTTAACTTTTTATAAAAGCAAAATGAAATGAAAGCTGCCCCTTATTAAAGACATTAGTGTTAGCTAAAATATAAGTCAATATATTCTCCTGAAAGTTTATCCTGCTTCCTTAAGCTCTCCATTAGTAAATTTTTCATTCTCTGTTAATATATATTGCCGACATAGCTTTGTTCTTGCTTTTTCTTTTACTTGGATCATGTTTTCTTTACCTCATCCTTCTAACTTCCACTTATCTTTCAAGGTTCATCTTAGTGATTTTTTTCCCCTGTATGTCTTTATTATTTAACTTATTCTTCCTCTAGGTAAAACTAAATGGACCCAGGAACCCATATCAACTTGTTTATAATTCTCATCAAGTTGTCTGAAAATGCTTGCTAATGTTTCTGTCCGTGCCAATAGACTGCAAGCATCTCAAAGGAACGGGTCAGGTGAGTCACATTTATATTAACAAAGCTTAGCATAATTCCATGGTCATAATACCTTTTCAAATAATGTTATTATTCATTCATTCATGCAAATATCTTCTTTCAAATATTGACTTGGCATAGGGCAAACATCTGGATAATAACTCACGATGGAATTCCAACCAGGTTTGAATATCACAGAATATAAACAACATAGTTCACTTCTTTTTAGAAGCTATTGTTATTTTTAAATAGTATAATTGTTCTATAATATTTATCCTAAGAAGAAAATATAGCATCATCAACTAATCCCCAGTTTTGCCCTGTTTTATTGAGAAGAGGTAATATTGTATTGCTTGTTGGTATTTCCCAGGAATTACTATTTCTTGTCTACTGTTGCCTATCTTGTAGGAAAAAAAAACTGAAATCTTATGTATATCACCAGAAAATACACCAAATAAACATTTACAAGAGTTATGTATCATTTCAAAGTTGATTTCTCTCCTTTTCTAGAAACACACACACACACACACACACACACACTCACACGTAAACACACAGTCAGGCAGTCACTAACTGGGAAAACCCAAAAGATCCAACATTTCTACATTAATTGAATAAAAACATCTTCATAACCAAAAGAGTTGAGTTACTTACAGATAGTATGCTATACAAAATCCATCAAAATAAATTGTTAGAAGTCTCATAGTAACCCATGTAATCCTTTCCAGACCATTTTTAGTGTCCTTAACCAAAGTTAAGGACTGTTCATCATAAGGTATGTTTTATATGGATATGCACAGTAAATTTTTACTCACATTTGAAAATTAGTATATTTAATTTTAATATAATTAATTAGTAATTAATTAGTATATGAAAATATGGATTTCAAAATTCCCTTGGCAAATCAGAAAAAATGACTACAATGAGTGTACATTTTTGCAATGTCACAATGTCTCCTTTTAGGAGGGGAGTTATTTTTCCAATTTGTTCCCACAACTATCTACTATGTTGATTCTGAAGCCAAGAGCCAATTACTATGGTTATGCTTATATCTGGGTGGATTCATTCATTTATGTCCATTCTATGGCTCTCTAGACATCTTAAGTATGGCCATATTTCAAAAGTCATAGAATGTCACCCAAGACTTTAAATGTCTTCTTACCTGAATTTTTCCATATTCTAGTGTTCTTTTTTTTTTTAGACAAAGTGTTTATCTCTTCTCTTCTTGAAATTTTCTAGGTTTATTTATATTCTTACCATTTCATTTCAGCTTACATTTTTATTCTGCATACAAGATTCAAAAAATTATAGTATGTCTTTCCAATGTCTTATGATTTCACATGTAGCTTTAACAGTAACGGAAACGTATGTTTCTAAGCATTTCCTTCACTGCCCAAAATTCCATATTTCAAATATATTTCTCTGATTTCATTCTTATTTTCTTTAAATATGATGGATAGAAAACTTTCTTTGTGAAGGTATTGAGATTTAGTTGCTGTTTTGCCAAAGGGTTTTGACGATGAAAAAGATCGTTTAAGTTGCCTGTTAATGTAAAAGCAGTGCAAGAACAAAATTTGCTAAATAAAGGTTTTCACTCTCATTTGCCTTCAGGATTTTGCTGCATAGCATACAATGTGTTGATACATTATCTGACAAAATTGCTGCTTGCAATGATACAAATTAATAGAAGAGATTTATCATTTTTATCAAGTAATAGAAACACGTACCCTCCTGGGAAATAGGACTTATCTCTGAATTAAAGAAATCATGCCACTGAACTACACAACCTTAGTCTTGGTGAAGTTATTCAAAATTGCTTCTGGTCATATGAAATACATTTTTAATGAGTAGCAAAGAGGGATGGGAGTACGTAAGAATATAAAGACTCCATAGTAAACATCATTTTGAATCCATTTTAAAGTGTATGTCACATCAAACATAATCGTATTATTCACTTCAGATAGGAAAGTTATACTTCACCCCATGTCTAGGGCTTCCTGGAGTAGTGGTTTTGGTATTCTAAAACGAATGCCAGGAAACATATTGTATTTCATGGTTTACTAATGATATGTATTAGTATTTCCATTCTTTTATTTATGGATGCATTTTACTTTATGAGATATATATATACAGATTGTCTTTATGTACTTTGGAATATGTAATTAAACATATTTCTAGACATGTGTCTATTGACACATTTTAGAAAAAAAATGATTTACAACTTGTCCTTGTAATGACTAAGTACATTACATAATTATTTCAGTTATCCTGTTGGCATTCTGAACTATAAAGATATTGTTCAAATTATTTAGATTAGAAAATAGATGTGGTTTAAAACATCCTGAAAATGGGTGTGCTCGATTGTATTTTTCATAAAGATATTAGAACCATATATTCATTAAATTGTAGAGATAAAAATGACATTAACAACACTATAAAAATTTTACATCCATGGTAATACAAATTTTTTTTATATCATAGGATAAATAAAGAAATATACAAATATTGACCTTTGAACAACAGGGATTTGAACTGTGTGGCTCCACTGAATTTATGACATTGGAAAATACAGTATTGGCTGGATACAAACCTGGGTATAAGGAGGACCAATTTTTTCTACACATAGGTTCCACAGGGCTTGCTGAGGGACTTGAGTATGTGCAGATTTGGTTATATGCGGGCCGTTCTGAAATCAATCCCCTGCATATACTGAGGAAGGACTGTGATTCTATCTATGCTTTATATTAAATATCTGTATTGTCATATAACATCAACTATTTTGGAGAAAGATCTTCCATAATGTTGGAAGTCGTCTTCTGGAAGTCAAACCAGCACAGAACTGGAAAACATGTTAACAAATGAATAATTGTATAGCATGTCCCACTCCTTGGATTCCTGCCAAGAGAGCGTTGAGAGAGTGATGTAACTACTGCCAAGATGAAAAATTGGAATTTTTTTTTTTGTATTTCTTGAGTTGATATTAAATGGTAGAGAATTTCGCTGGGGTCAACAAAAGATTATGAAAAATCTTTCAAAAGATTATCCCAATAGCTATCATTATTGTCTACACATTTGTGTCTCTGTATATTTACACACCTTTAGAAAAATCTGCCACATATTTATTGTAAGAACTCAATGAGACAATTTTTACTTTTCTCCATAAAATGAAATTGTCACAGCCTAGGTCTAATAACAATGCTATCACCATTTATCTTTAGGGGTTTTTTCTTACATGTTTATTTAAATGAGGTATAAAAATTTGATAAAAACATTCCACATAGTTAATTCTCTAAGAAGAAACTACCTTTTATTTTACTTTAAAAGCCACTCTGTATTTGGGCCTTGTTGATCTAGATGTTTGGTTTTCTCTAGACTTTCTGCTTCTGTTCCATACTTCCTCTGCCCCCCTCTTCCTCCACACCTTGCCTTAGCTATATATGTCAGTTTATAGTTTAAATATTTGACAGAACCTTCCAAGACAGATAACATTGCTATCACATTTTCTCCCCCTCTGGATTTTGATATAGCATAATTGTGATCACTCTCAATTACTCAGACATAAATGAATAATAGCCTCATTGTGAAAGTCAAAAAAAAAAAAAAGCACACGAAACTTTATACAGCACTTCAAACATGTTTGATTGAAAAACTTTTGAAATAGATTTTGAGCTATAACTTAAAGCCCTTAGAAAATTTATATTATAATTAAAATTTATCAAAATCATCCTAGAATTTATTTCAGAGCATATAAATTCTAGATATTCATATGAGATTTTTACTCGTATTATCAAAAAGAATGACAAGCACTTGTGGGAAAAGAAAAAGTTGTCAACAGAGATAATGATACTCTAAGTTTACCTGAAATGTCTCATTATCATAAGAAATCATATAACCTGAGCACTCCCACATGTCATCACATAAAACACCTTTGAGATTTTTGTTTATTTGGAAAATTTGCAAAATCATTTCTCATGTAATTATTTGTTTTCTTTCTCTTTTAATTATGATCATATGTTTAAAAAATCATATTCTCTTTGAGATATACAATTTTCATTGTGTAAAATAATAAGAAAAATTATCTACTTTAACACAAACTGTAATGTAAAGAGTTAGAAATAATAGCCATTGGCTTCTGAAAAGACCATACAAAAGTTTATAGACCTATAATTACAAATAACGTATCAGTTTTCTTGATCTAGATAATAATTTTTTTCATAGTAGTTGCACACATTTTGTTAGAAGGGAAATAGAAGATGGAACTAGCTTATTCAAGTAAGCCAAAAAATAAAAATTCTAGCTTTATCTGTGTTTGGTCTCTAAGAAAGGGCATGTGTTTATATAAAATAATAAGATAGTTACACTCATACTACATTCTATCTTTTACGTACTCTGCTTACTCATTATTTCTCTAACACATATTTATATATGTCTTTTTTTTTTTGCTAAATGTCCAACTTTTTCTTAAAAATAGATTAAGTGAATTAGGGGAAAACCAATTTTATAGAGTTAGCTGTTATTTCATGTTCACTCTAAATCAATAAATAATTATATGTTCATATTCAGAGGGAAATGATGTATAGCCAACTTTTCCTTAGTCAATCATAAATGCATTCAATAAAAAAATCACAATTTTTAACACAAATTTTTATCAGCTTTATCAAAAATCTATCAACTATATTATATTCAATGGAATATATATACCTTCTCATTCACATGTCAGAATTTTGAATTTTAGAAAAATAAAAGAAATAAAACATTTTGCATTATTATTGAACAATTATACCTGAAGGTATATCTCATGTATAATTATGACATTGAGATATTAGATCAGTCGTTTTCAAAACTAAACCAGTAATCGAGTCATTGAGATAGATTATAAAACAGACATTGTGTTTTTGAAATATCAGCATTTAGACAGTGATTTCTTATTTCATTCATTTCAATGTACTTCCTATGAATGGAGGTCAATATCATAAATCATTTATTCAATAACTTAATTTACTTTACATTGTCGTGTTTGGGGCTAAAAAATCAGACATGTTGTAAAGGCAAGGACGCTTTGTAATCTTTGTAATTGTGAAAGCATAATAAGTCTAGATTAGAAAGAACCTGGGGCCATTTCTATCAGTATCTGTTACGGATTGACTGTCCTACCAGAAAATAAACTCCAGGAACACAGGACTGTTCCTCCTTTATTCATCACTATATCCCTGTGACCTAAACAATTTCTTGAATCAACCAATTAAAAAATTGGTTGGATTGAATCAACCAATTAAAAAATAATTTTAAACAAAGCCAGATATAATATTTTTTAAAAGCAAGTAAAAAATCTACTAGTAAACAGTTTTGAGTTGTGTAAAAATCTTCTCTATTACAAAACTGATATATGTTGATAAAAACATATTTCAATGACAAAAAGCCTCACTACATTTTAGTCTTTTTGTGATGAAAATAGAATAGTGTTGTGACTTGGTGATCCTATTGGGATAACATGAATTAAACATTTATAACTTTTCAGGGCCACAATTTCAAACAATCTTTGCATATAGAGTACTTTTGGTGTATGTTAAAAATTTCTTAATTGGTATATTTTCAATTAAGGAATTTTTTTAACTTCCTGTAAATTTAGAAAATATTGCATGTTCAAAGAAAAGTCTCAGAAAGAATTCCACTGAATCACCAAAGAAAAGTACTGCCTCTTAAATGAATAGCAACTAATAAAGGGAAGTGGAAAATAGAAAGTTAGAGGCAAAGATTTTAATGAATTATTATTTATGACTCATTAGGATTTAACCCTCTGTAACATGACTTTATCATTCTTCCCAGCAAGAAGTGGAGTCTAACTCTCCATCTCTGGAATCTGGGCTTGATCATGTGACTTATTTTGGCTAATAAGATAATTATAAATGTGACACAAGCAGGGGTTTGGTAAATGTTCACTCATTGTTGCATGCCCTTTCTCGTTGCTTTTGGAACACAGCTGCCATATGCAGAAGTCCACATTAGCTTGTTAGATGTTGGATACTCATGGCCCAGTTGACTGGATACCCAAGCCAACTGCCACCTTACCAAAGAACCTCCATGCAGATGGGAGCTGCAAGAGTGAGCCAAGGCCAAAAGCCACAAAGCAAGGTCCAGTGGAGCCAAGGACAAATTTCCAAACCACAGTATCATGACCTAATAATTCTTTGTTGTTTTAGCTACCAATTTTTGAGTTGTTTTCTATGCAGTAATAGCTAGATGATATAGATGGAGATAGTGAGAGTCTTTTCTTCTCCTCTTATCTGTTTTGAATTCAATTTATTAAGAATCAGAGGACAAATGAAGTCACCTAAAAGTCAACCAGTATTTTTACTTGCTTCCAGAAATCACTTTGCTCACCAGCATGCCTGGACAAGTTTAAATCACATTTCTTAATAATATTACTTAAAGAATCCTAAGAAAAATAGCAGTATACAATACCAGGAACTCTTTGAGAAAAAATTTTTTCCAATTGCTTAAAAAAGAAGAGGGTGTAGGATTTAAAAAGCTGTCTTCCACTGCAAAAGCAGAGAGATCAGAAAGAACAATCAGAGTAAAAAATCTGTAGTACTACTAAACTAAGAAATAGGTGGATAGCAATACAAAGCGCAATTAAAAATATTAGACTTAGGGCTAAAATAAAAACCACCTTTTTGGAAGCACAGATAGGCAGTAATTGGAAATACCTGATAAGTAAAACTGCTGAAAGAAGCCTTAGTAATCACAGTGGATGGTATTCTGAAGAGACTTTTTAAAGGCCACGATAAAAACCAATCCAACAAATGAAAAAATTGTCCTGGATTTGTGATACAAGAAATTTTTTCTACTTGATTTTGATGTTGATTTCGAACACAGATTCAGGAATAGACAAATTGGAGGGAGTTATGAAAAGATTCTAAATATGATTAAGGAACTGAGGTACTAATATATGAGCAAGGATTAAAGGATATAAATGCAGAGAGCCTGGTGAAGGTAAGAGGCTGAAAATGGGACAGCAGTTTCCAAATCCATAAAAGGTATAGAAATACTTTAGGAATGTTTTCATATTTATTTTAGCACTCAGAATTCTTTGAAAATTTAAATGCATATTATATTCCATTAAAAATTAAGCAAATTTGCTCTATATACAGGAAAACATATTTCACAGAAAAGATAATTTAATGAAATATAGTAATTGTTCCTTAAAAATGGACAGAAAGGTCATATGCTTAGAATTCTTAACTTGGTGTAAGTGTTGATGATAATAACAATTTTCTACTATTCTTTATTATAGTATCAAAAAGTTGTGGTAAATACTGCCATTGGATTTATTTTGTTTGTTTTTCAAAAGATTTATAATTAGATTCTGTTAATATAACACACATACAAATTAAAACCAAATAAATACACAGTATCAAAACATGATGCGTCATAAATCTTAGTTAATATAATTGCTATGTTTAAGCATTAAATTTATTTCTCAGCTTTCCTGTTACACAAAACTTCAGAATTGCCGAGTCATGTTGTTTTGCATTCAGATGAGGCTAATTCATCAGAAGTGATAAATAACATAATCATGAAGTCAGAAAATTCAGAAAGTTCTGCATGCCTCCTTTACATTTCTGTTTCTGATATTGTTGGAATTTTATTCTAACACCTTAGGAAAACTACCGAACATTCTCTGCCTCATTTTTTATTGGCCTGTGCAATGACATTTATTGGAATTATTCTATCTCAGACAGATATTTTTGACTAGTTTTTTGATGCTATGGCTTGAACTCCAGTGAGAAATTGTTTTAATCCACGTTAATAAAATATCTGCAAGGTGTCTTATAATTTTTGTATTATTTGTGTTCCGTAATAACAGCAAAGGAAACTCTTAAGTTCAAACACCACTGTAATAAATATTAAATCATGTAAGTCTACTGGGGAAGAAGTAGAAATAGCCGAACTTGGAAAGGAAAGTAGAAATTCTGCTATGATTTAGAATGGATGTGATAAGTTAGATTTCATCTGAATAGGTGAATTTAGGCAATTAAAATTCTCTGAAAATGTGACTTGCATACTTTCAGACCAAAAAGGATTAATTTAGAAAAAATCTAGGAAAAATAAGTGATATTGTTTCTCAATTTGCCATTACTGACCACTTTTTATGATGATTTATGATTGCTTTATGTTCTCACTTGACACTGAAAAATATAACTTATAGTAATGACAAGTGCTTCCACAGGGTCTGTGCTGCCCAATGAAGGAAATGACATCATTGTTATACAATCAACTTGCCCACGATTGCTTGACAGTTTCTTGCCATCTTTTCATTGTCATGATCATCATTATGAGTTATAAATCTCTTACCAATAATTTGAATGACCTCAATTTCCCTCCACATTCTTCTTTAGTGCATGATATGTTCATTTTACTTTTTAACATCTTTCACGTTTTAACAAAGTAGTCATTTAAAATGCATGTGAAGCTAGAAAGTAAATTACCAGGGTAAAGGGCATTTCAAGATGATTGAAAATGTGCCTCATGAGCTGTTGCCTTTTCTATTTCACAGTTAGAGTCACGAGAAAGGTGTTAGAAGTGAGATTTCACAGGTAAAAATAAAAGCACTGTATATATTTTCTATTTGAAAGTAACTTTCTTTAATGTTTCACATCGTTATCCTCATTATAGTAAAATCTGAAATAAATAATGCAATCTATGACATACAGTTCCAGGATTTAATACCTTGACAGATTTAAAATACTCAGGCATTTGGTTGGAGTTTTATATTAGGTTGGTGCAAAAGTAATTGTGGTTTTAGCATTGTTGAAATTTGCATTTAATATTGGAATACATCCTTAAATAAATGTGATTATGTTATACATCATTTTAATGCACCTTTCTTGCTTTATTTTTTTTTTTGCTAATTACTTATTACTTGCTGTTAATTTCATATTTATTTTAGACTATGGAAATGATGTTAGACAAAAAGGAAGTTCCAGTGATTTTCTTATTCGAGTTCAAAATGGGTCATAAAGTAGCGCAACATCAAGAACGCATTTGGCCCAGGAATTGCTAATGAACGTACAGTGCAGTGGTGGTTCAAGAAGTTTTGCAAAGGAGAGGAGAGCCTTGAAGATGAGGAGCTCAGTGGCCGGCCATCAGAAGCTGACGACGACCAATTGAGAGCGATCATCAAAACTGATCCTCTTACAACTACACAAGAAGTTGCCGAAGAACTCAATATCGATCATTCTATGGTCATTGGGCATTTGAAACAAATTGGAAAGGTGAAAAAGCTCCATAGGTGAATGCCTCATGAGCTGAAAAAAATAAAAAAATTGTCATTTTTGAAGTGTCGTCTTCTCTTCTTGTATGCAACAACAACGAACCATTTCTCCGTCAGATTGTGCCATGAAAAGTGGGTTTTATACAACAACAGGCGATGACCAGCTCAGTGCTTGGACCGAGAAGAAACTCCAAAGCACTTCCCAAAGCCAACTTGCACCACAAAAAGGTCATGGTCACTGCTTGGTGGTCTGCTGCAGGTCTGATCCACTACAGCTTCCTGAGTCCCAGTGAAACCACAATACCTGAGAAGTATGCTCAGCAAATCTATGAGATTCACTGAAAACTGCAACTCCTGCAACCGGCACCGATCAACAGAAAGGGCCCAATTCTTCTCCGCAACGTCCAACTGCATGTTGCACAGCCAGTGCTTCAAAAGCTGAATTGAGCTATGGAAGTTTTGCCTCATCCGCCACATTCACCTGACCTCTCTCTAACCCACCACCAACCATTTCAAGCATCTTGACAACTTTTTGCAGGGAAAAACGCTACCACAACCAGGAGGATGCATAAAATGCTTTCCAAGAGTTGGTCAAATCCCAAAGCATGATTTTTACGCTACAGGAATAAACAAACTTATCTATTGTTGGCAAAAATGTGTTGATTGTAATGGTTCCTATTTCGATTAATAAAGATGTGTTTGAGCCTAGTTATAATGATTTAAAATTCACAGTCTGGAACCGCAATTACTTTTGCACCAACCTAATACTTAAGATTTCATTGAAAATATGTAGGTCTTTTTCATAGTTTGCTAATATTCTTTAATTTGTTTATAGATAGTAACTAATTTCACATATTTTTTCTACGTGTTACCTGAAAAACTACATTTTCTAGAGTGATTTTGAACAATAAGTACTTTTATGAAGATAAAACAAATAAGAATTTACATTTTTGAAAACAACATTTATCCAGGTCAGTGAGCAAAACTGGCTACAGTTAAAATGGTGTAAAATTTATAAATTACTGTATATTTTAATGCTTTTATATTGTTTCTTTTCCTTTTCTTCTTTGAAACATATATTCTGCAAACCTAATGCAATATATATATATATTAAATATGTTCCATTATCATGTGTTTTTTCATAAGTTTAAATTTTTGGAAAATATGGTTTCTTCCATTTCTCAAAGCATGCATTTTGAATTGTGTCAATGGATATGTCAAAAAAGTAATTTTAGCCTTAAAAATGTTCCAAAAATTAATCTATTTGATAAGCTATTTTTATGATTATGTTATCTTTTATTTTCCTAGACCTATTTCTGGAACAGATTTTTGGAAAAATGGGCCAAAGAGGGTATAGTCTGAAGGACGCCAAGAAGGTCCCTTTCAGCCATATATCTGTATTGTCAGTCATTTATAGTGTACATCTGCATTGTAATGTCAATTATTTCTTCCAGAAACTTCATCTCATTGGTTTAAATGGGCTCCGTTTAAAAACAAATAACCTTATATTATTTTTAATTCACATGTCTTATTAACTGACATTTAGGTTCGTACAACAGAAACTTGGGTCTTGATATTCTCTTCCATATGTTATCCCATTTATCTTCATAATAACTTGGCATTATTTTACCCTTTTTGCAAGGTAGCAAACTTACTCTCAAAGAGTCGAAGTAAATTATCCATGTTCATCCAGATAGAGATTGGTAGCATTAGGGTTAGTTGAGACCTTTTGTGCTTCTCAGGAAAGGAATTAGGAAGAGGGAAGAGGAAGCTGCAGGGCTGAGAAACACAGAAGAAAAGGATGCTTCAGGGGATATGGAAAAGCAAGAGAATACCAAGGATAAACTTTAAAAATTATACTGTTTACTTCTGATCCAGTGTTATAGGTGTCACAAATGTAATTGTTGTGATTTTTTAAGGGTTATATTTTGACTGTAAGGCATATAATAAAGAGTATTATTATGTGGTTGGAATCCAAAGTCTAGAGGAAAAAATCTACATTAGACATTAAACTGTCGAAACTAGGCTACATTCAAAAATTATCATAACTGACTTTAAAACTTCATTTTTATGATGATACATTTACTAAAATTTCTGATTGCTATACAAGACACAGACAAATGTATTACTATCAACACACATTTCCAGATTGCCACTTTGTACTTTAATGTGAGGGAAAAAGAACCACATGGTTCTCTATAAAAATTTATAAAACTTCTGGGCAGCAGACCTTATACTAGCAATAGCATTGCCCTCACAATGATATGCCAAATAGTTTTATGCAAGTGAATTAAAGTAAAATAATGTGCATATCAGCCTTAAAGAAATCTGTCCCTTAAAAATCCATTATATGGTTATTCTGTCCTGACTGTCACTAAATTAAAGCAGATTATAGGAGTTGTTGGCAACTGCAGTTTTATGGGTCCAAATATTTTCTAACTCACAAAAGGTCTTACAAGTTTTGACATATTACCTGCTCCATTATATATCAACAGAAATATCACAAAGTTCAGATTGCAATGAATTTAGCTTTATGCAGTCACAACAGTCTGTCTTCAAATTTCCCTGATTAAGGTACAAACACACACCTTCACCTCATTTGAATAAAACAAAGATTTTCAAGCCTGAGTCCATGAATAGACTGAGTCCCTTGAAATTCTGTATAAAAATTTGGATGCATAAGCCAAAGTGAATATTTCTGGGGACAAATCAAAACAGATGCATGACTTTTAAAGGAATTAGAATGACTCCTTTTATAAAATTGTAGAGATATGAGATTATAATTTTCTTGCCATTTCTACATTTAATCAGCGGTTTTCATATTCATTGTTTCCTTCTCACTGATATGTATTAATTTCTGATACTTTATATAACAAATAGTAGATGGTATCCTAGATCCTAACAACTATTAACAAGTTGTTTTAACAATGCAATTTTTGAAAGAGGTATGTGATACCTCTTTTAGAGATTAAATAAATGAATGAAATCAGATTTTATCTGTTTATAAAATGGATTCATTTTCCACCTATAAAATTCTATTTACTGATCCAACATTCATTGCTGTTTAAATGTGATCTGAAATTTTAGAGTAGATTATACTTCAGTGCCGGGGGAGAGAGAAGGGAGACAGGTCAATGAAATTTGACCAAAGTAACCTTTGATCTTCTTCTTTCCATTGTTTGCAGAAACTTTGTCATTTTTTAAAGTTATAATTCACTTCTTTAGAACTATTAACACCACTCTAAGCCTTTTTATCTCTGATTTTCACCCTGTTTGGTGGCAATTGCCCTTATATCTTAGAATGAATCTGAATTACAACTAGGTATGGAATTAATCTTTCTGTTGAGGTTCAATGCTTTCCTTACACAATACTTTGTAAGAAATAATATTTGAAATAAAAATTTTCTATGACTGCTCATCTTAGCTGTTGTATACCTCATATTTAATTTTCCTAGTTTTTTTATATGTCCCTAACTCAGTTGACATTCTTACAAATAATTCCACCTCTCCAAAATTGATTAGTTGGGAATACAAAGAGCAGTTTAGAATAAGTATTTTCCATTGTATATAACAACTTATCAGTTGAGGCAGTGAGAATTATAATTAAAGCTAAATAACATGATTTGATGAAAATTCCAATTTCCTAATTGCCATTTCAAATAGCTAAGTGAACATCATCAATATGCTATAGTCTAAAAGCCATCAAACTCAAAACACCTAAAATGTCAAAAACAGAGATAAGGAAAATTTTCCCTTATCCCTATTCATCTCTTCTATTTGATAGCCCAAGAAGGCTTTAAATATATTTCAAAATATACAGAACCTGGACTTTGAAATAAGAAAAACCATCTCATTACATACAAATATGAACAATGTCTTAGTTTAGCACAGGAAGTGGTTGAACAAACTGTCT
The DNA here is from genome assembly GCA_963575035.1 of Avahi laniger. Classification (NCBI taxonomy): domain Eukaryota; kingdom Metazoa; phylum Chordata; class Mammalia; order Primates; family Indriidae; genus Avahi; species Avahi laniger. The sequence goes on along the minus strand of CAUYSK010067761.1, from coordinate 6,572 downwards.
ACAGAATTGACAGTGTCATTCTTTTCCAGAACCAAAAAGTTCAAAAAGATTTGACCAAATTATGTTTTGAACTTTCAAAGATCTTTTCTGCTAAAATTTTCTGTACTAAGATGGAAATAACAGACTATTGCTGCAAGCTTTTTCAGTATTCCTCAGAAAAGAGTGATGAAGCAAGAAGAAACAAAGAAATGCAAAAATGTAAAGGTAGATTATGCTTTGAAATTGTTTACAGGACTGGAAATTTCTAAAAATGTATAAAATAAGCACAATACACTATGTACTCCAATTTTCATTTCTTCAAACATAAAATTTGAAGGAACAATCATTTTTGTTGTTTTTAAATTAGTTTTTGAAGGCTTTCTTTTGGTTATTGTCTATGGTAATAAGAGTCCTAGTATTCATAAATAAATAAAATATCATACTAATACAAGCTAATTATGAGACAAATATAGTCTTGTGGCTTATGTATTTCACTTGCTTAATGCACACTATTATCTCTGAGTTAGATATTATTATTCATCTTGATTTTACAGAAAGAAAATTGAGATCTAAGGGCATCAGGTAGTAATCTCTGAAGGTGAGATTAGAAACAAGGCAATCTAGTTTAAGATACTAGTTTGAGACACTCTTAATCTTTAGTCTGTACTACCTCTCAACACGTAATTCTTCAAATAAAACAAATGAGTGTAGAGATTTTATTGAGAATGAGTTTTACTAGAAGCATATTTATAAATTCATATTTACAAATTAGTTTGATTTCTGCTGAAAAATATAGTAGCCATATACAAAAATAATCTCTCTAATATTTACATTGATTACATATCAAAATAAAAATATTTTTAGAAGTTTTGGTTTAATTATTTCTACAAATTCTGAAAGAATTTATGCAAAATTGGTATTGTTTCTTCCTTAAATATTGGGAAGAATTTACCAATGAAGCCATCTAAGCCAGAGTTTTCTTTGCAAAAACAAAACAAATTTTTAATCTAAAAAATTAAAAGTTAAAATTGGATTATTTAGATAGTATATTTCTTTTATGTGAGCATTACTAGTTTGTGCTTTTAGTTTAAATTAACAAATCAATTTATGAAAATTTTCATAATATTCTTTGTTTATTTTTTTAACATCTGTAGAATCTGTAGTAATGTCACAATCCTCATTTTCTCATTCTTTTCTTTGAGACAGGATCTTGCTCTGTTGCCCAGGCTAGAGTGCAATGGCATCATCAGAGTTCCCTGCAACCTCAAATTCCTGGGCTCAAGTGATCCTTCTGCCTCAGCCTCCCAAGAAGCTGGTACTAAAGATGTGTACCACCATGCCTAGCTAATTTTTCTATTTTTGGTAGAGACAGGGTCTCACTGTATTGCTCAGAATGGTCTTGAACTCCTGGCCTCAAGCAATCCTTCTGCCTTTGGCCTCCCAAAGTGCTGGGATTAGAGAAGTGAGCCATCAAGCCCAGCCAACAATCCTTATTCTTGATATCAATAATTTTTGTCTTCTTTCTTTTCCATTGATCAGTTTGACTACATTTTAGGAGAATTATTTAAATTTTGATATGTTTTATTTTCATATTCATTCAATATAAAAGTAATTTCTAATTTTATTTTTATTTCTTCTTTGGCCTATGGGTTATGTAAAAGTATGTTAGTTGCCTAATATCTGGAATATTTGAAAATATTCCTATTAATATTTTCCAGATACCTTTCTATTATTTATTTGTAATTTAATTCTACTGGGGACAAAGAATATAATTGTTATGATTTCAATTATTTTGAATATATTGAGACTAATTTTAGTGGTAAGAATTTGGCAAATATTCCATGTGCATGTGTAGAGGATGTATCATTCTGTTTTTGACTGGAATGATCTATAATGTCAACTAGGTCAAATTAGATGATAATACTGTCTATTTCTTCTGTTTCTTCATTGACTTTTTGTTAATTAAGTTTTCAATACAAGCAATCCCAAACTTACAACGTTTGCACTTACGATTTTTCAAATTTACGATGGTGTGAAAGTGTCAGGTGTTTAGTAATATATGTATTAGTCCTAGTGCGCTTACGCTGCAGAAATCTGTCTTAAATTTGCTTAGGTAAAATAGAGACTTTAATATAATCGTGGCTACTAACAACAATGAGCTTATTTTCTAATCAACTCTCTTGCCCCCAATCCATGTTCCAATTTTGAAAACTGAGGGAGCTAACTATCTCCCCTGGCTTGTGTTGTATATGAACCTTAAACTATGACAGAGGCAAGAAGGTAAGAAATTAAGGTTGGCAAATTGTGAGTCACTTACGCATTGATCACCACAGTGAAAGGAAGCACCGTTAAGGAAATGGAGCTCTAATTAATTCACACTTTGAATAGGGTGCTGTTACCAGAAATAACAGAAGTACACACAAATGAAAACAAATAAAACAAATAAGATCTCCCATTATTATTCCCCTGCTGTTTAACAAGAGTGCCCCTCTTTCTTCCTAGCTCTGGCTGGGTGAAAGAATTATACTTTTATAACTTGCTCAGCATATTTTTTCTGTAAAAAAAATAAAAGCTCCAAATTTCATCATAAAGGCAAAAAGAAAAGTAGATCAAATGAATTTTTTAAAACGTGGTGAGCAATTTTAAAGGTAATGCAACATGCGGGAAAAAAGCAATGACAAGTCAATGCGACACACTGAAGGAAACTCTTCCCTTGGTGGGTCTACTGTGGGGGGTTTGTATCTTACCCTCTAAATTCTGGACTATCTATATTCAAGGCTTAAGTTTCCATTGCTCATAGTACCCAGCAAGAAAATATAGTTCACCTATACCACCTTCCTCTTTTTAAAAACCTGTTTTCTACAGAGAAAAGAGCTTCTTTTGTTGAATAGGAACATCTATCACAGTTTAAACATAATTCCATAAATGACAGGTACCTTATTTAGATAAGGTAATGCATTACAGCTTCCTTCCCCCCTCCCTTTTCTTATACAGTGAGATCTTTATGGAGACAAAATTACTCTATCAGACCAAGTAAGTATCAAAGTCAGGCCTCATCTTCTGCATTTTAGGTTTTGTATTCCCTTGAATTCATCTTCCAGCTATTTGAAGGACATTTGAAGTGGATTTCTGGTTTCTGTTGGTTACACTGAGTGATAATGCTGACTGAAATTATTTTTGGAGAAAGGTTATTGGCAGGAATTGTAGTGCTTTTGAAATGCTGCTACAGGCTGTTAAGAATCGGATTAAAAAGAATGAAATAGCTCTGAATGTCAGTGTTCACTATTTAAAATACATTTTAAATCTTTCTAAAATTCTAATTCACAATGAATTTCATCTATGGCATGGGGAAATTCCATTCCTGATGCTTTATACCATATATTGTGCCTTTACTTGCAGCAGGAAAAAAAAGAAGCCTCTCAACATTTATTTAATTAATGAAATAAGATGTTAGTGAGCGTTTCTCTTCTCACTCTGAATTCAGTTATTCAAGTTGATGTGACCATAAGAACTGAAAATAGTTGTTAGTCAGATAAATATTTAACCATTTTAAGTATAAAATAAAAACAAAACTGATTCCTAGGAAATTATAAAGGGAGATAATACATAAATATACACAATAGGATATTGCTTTCTTTTATATTAAAAAATGGTGCTGTGTACACCACATGATAGGTAAAATCCATCTTTATGTTTAAATGGAATAGTCATTTACATAGTCTGATACAGGATTACAAAAAGATATGCCAGCTCCCAGATGACAGCCTCACTGGCCTGCCTCATTGCCAGTGAATAAAGTCACTTAATTCCTATCAAAATGTGTGTATCCTATACGGGAAACCAACAACGGATTTTAATACAAAATATTTCGTATTGCGAAGAGCAGAATATTAAAGGAAGGGAGAATACACTACTGTTCGGTTTTTCTTTCAAAATATTTCATTATTATTGTTGTTCATGCCTATTCGTACAGATATATAAATGCAAGAAGAAAGCAAGGAAGAAAATAATCATTCATCTCTACTACACAGATTTAGGTATTGTTAATATAGTTTGAATATCTTTTGCCTTGTCTTTATCATTTTAAAAACCCACTTTGTTTTTGTAAAAAATGATACATTCAAATAATGAAGTTTGCAAATAGGTTAGAAAATTACATAACAAATACAAATCCTGCCACTCATAGATGAACGTCATTAATATTGAATAAGTATGTTTACAGAAATTTTTATCTGTGTGTATAAGATGTATCCATTATAGAATGCATGGATACATAGACAGATGGTGATATCAATAGACAGATACACTACATATAAATCATATTTTAATAGATAACATTGAAATAGAGTAATATTTAGAATCAAGTAACTTCTCTGAAGTCTGAGGGTTGTAACTATGACCTACGACCTTTTTTTCAATTCTTTGCTTATTATGTAGGTTAGTATTTATGTATCATCTATGTTTTAACATTTGTGTATGTTCTCTATAATTCTTATAGGTGTTTAATATTAATTATATATTTAAAATGAACTAGTATTCACCATTAAACTGCTACCATGGCTTTCCCATTCCTCATTTTTTTTTATTTTTAGCCATTAGATAATTGCATAGATTTTGAAATTAATACTTATTAAACATTTCATCATGTCAAGGATTTTTTTAATTCCACCAGTTTATTCATGTTTCAGAATGTCTGCCTATTGGTTATTTATTTGTTGACAACCATGGCTTATTCTAGTGTACATGGCACAGGGTTTTCCTGAGAACATAACAGATTGTTCCACCATCTTCTGGTGTTAAACATTGTTTTAGGTCATTTGGGAGTCAATCTTACATTTTTCCTATAAAACCATTGACTTTTTCTGTTCTGATGATTGAAAAGTTATTTTCTTAATCATAAAGTCCAATAGATTGGTGAAGTTACATAACTCTTCTAAAATTTTTAAATAAAAATTTCCTGTAAAAGCTGTCTTCCTGTGAGAGTCAATTTTTTTCCAGTTAGGGGAAACTTTGAGAGTTACAACAATGAATTTATATATTTTCAATTTTTTGGATTCATTTTTTTTATTATTCTCAAATTTATAGGTATAAACTATTTATATGTCAAATGGCTTTTTATTTTACATATTTTAGTACCTTCCTAATTGCTCTTACCAATTAATTTTATTCAGCATATTGATTGTGATTATTCTAAGTCATCTTTTTTTGGAAATAACTTGATTTTTAGTAAGTGCCTATTCAGTATCCTCCTGTTTTAATTTATTTATTATTTCAGCAATGGTATTTTTGTATACTTTAGGTGGACAAAATTAGGTCTTTGATTTCCTCTTTCATTTTTTATATCTCTTATTATATTGAATTTAATATTAATTAATTCATTTTAAGATATGGAGAAATTGTGACTGATTTCCTTTTATAACATAAGATACATTTTTCATAGGCTTTGAACTTTGCCTTTTACCTATTATACCTTTTTCATCTAGTATGTGTTCATAGTTACTTTACTGATTCTTTTAATTTTATTTGTGCTTTTATGCCTTCGTCCTGACATTAAATTTACTCTGATATGATATGGAGAAATTAATTTTATTTACATTGAAGATAAAATAAGTTTTTCTCTTCTGTTCAACCTAGAGATTAGGGCTAAAAAATAGACGTTCTATTCACTTTTTTGTAATCTGAGCTAATGATAAAGATGGAACAGATAGAGTATAGTAGAAGTAAGATTTTGTGACTTCCAAGGCCAACATTAAAAGGTCATGTAGCTTCTACCTGATTGATTCTTTTTCTTGTGATGTTCTCTCTAGGAAATGCCATCAACCATGTAAGAATGCCGACTACCATGAGATCATTTGAAGAGGCCATGTGTGGATGATCTGTTAAATAGCTGCAGTGAAGCTCCCAGCTGTCACCTCACCTCACCTGCCAGCCACTTGAGTGAGCCATCTTGGAGGCCAGCCCACTTGAGCTTTCAGATAACTCTAGTCCCATCCAACATCTGACACATGAAAGCTCAAGCAACAGCCACCCAGCCAAGCCAATCTAAGATTCTTCAGTCACAAAATAGTAAGACAAAATAGTTGTTTATAGTTGCAAAATTTTGAGGCAATTTGTTTTGCTGCAATCGTAATCTAAACAAGTGGTATGTTCTAGCAGCTTTTATGTCTTCATGGATACAATTTGTCTTTAATTCAAGCTGTTCTGGCTACTTTTTCTCCATGTGATTCCTATTCTAGAAGGCAGTGCCTTCAATAGACAACCTCATTTAGTAAGAAAATGTGAATATGCAGTGCTTTTTTTTTTAACTAATAAAATCCTTAAGGATATTCTCTTTTTTTTTTTATTTCAGCATAATATGGGGGTACAGGTGTTTAGGTTACGTGTGTTGCCCTTGCCCCCCCTCCTCCCCTCAGTCCAGGTTTCAAATATGTCCTTCCTATTGCGTGGTGCGCATTGCACTCTTTGTGTACACATATACCCGTCCCCTCCTCCCTCCTCCCCCCTTCCCCCTGCCCAATATCTAATAGATGTAATTCTTATATATGCACTTATGTGTTGATCCGTTAATACCAATTTGATGGTGAGTACATGTG
>CAUYSK010067760.1:0-31171 GCA_963575035.1 Avahi laniger | reverse complement strand
ATGTGATTACAAAAATAAACATTTAAAAACACTTTTTAAAGCTAAAAATAGCTATATTTATGGCTTTTAAATATTTTTTCCATAATCTGCTGAATTTTTTACCAATGTGAATTAGAAGAATCAAGTTTAGTTAAATTAAGTATCTTAGTATTTTTTACTTTTCTTTTGAAAAAAGTATTTACTTTTTCTAAATTTTTATGTTTATTAAATACATACATTTATTTCTAGTAATACATAAAGAAACTAAATAATTACATTAAAACTGGTTTAATAAGAAAAACATCAGGCACTGATTTAATAATTTGATTAGCACTATGTTATTAGAAAATTATAGTTTTTCTTTATGCTAATAATTTTAAAAGCAGTTAATATTGTTGCTGACGAAAATAAATACAATTTTTAAAAAGCAGCAACTGAAAAGTAGAATTTACAAGGCAACTTTTAAGGAAAATAGTGTATATGCATATGATAGCAGTAACTGAAGTGAGCAATATTTTCCTGGCAGAGATGTTAAGACTGTGGGTCTGTAACTGGACTCTTGAGTTAGAGTTCCCGCTCTGACATCTAACGGTTAATGAGTTTGCAACCACAGAAAAAGTACTTAACTTCTACGTGCCTCAGCATCTTTATCTGTGAAACTGGAATAATGATATTCTTATGGCAAGGGTCAGAGACTTGTTTTTTCTCTGTTTTCCACTATTGTATCTTAGTGTCTAAACAGGACCTGGCATATAATAAGAACTTAACAAACTCTTTCTGCACAAAGCACATATTATCAGTATACCTACGACAGAGATGTGAATACAGAGGAACAGGAGGTTAAATATTCTCTTTAGGGTTAAGCAGATCCTACATGACAATGCCAGGATATGGACCGGGGAGCTTGACTCTAGAGCCTTGCTCTTAACCTCCACATCATATCTTTGGGTATGGTGGGAGTGCCTGCTGATTTCACCACTCTTTGCATACTGTAGTGGCTGGTTAGAATAGCTATGGAACTGTCTGATAAAATTATTCCTAGAAGAGAACTCAGAGACTTAGGTCAACTTTCTGTTTCAATCTTTCCTTTGTGGGTAGGTACTAAGCTCATGGATTTATTTTTACAAATGTTTTATAATGATATGTACTATTGAATTGGGTGACATGATAAGAAAGAAAGGAGATCAAATACAATAATAAAGACATAAAAATAAACCAAGATTAGATTTCATAATAATTTTGGAGCAAAAAACCAGCCCTATAATTAAGAGAAAAGCTAGGATAATTTTTGTCTCACAAGTTATAAAATTTTACATTAATAAAAGTACCAATTAGTTCACAAGACATTCTAGTCAGTTTGAATTAAAAGACTAGCTTAGATATATTATCAGACTTTAAATTTTATAAATAACAAGCAGACAAGAGTTCTTTTATTTACTGAATGACTCAGAGACAAGCAAATTATTTGAAATTGTCTAGGAGTAATAGTGGTTAGCCAACTAGCATATCTAATTTATGGATCACACTTCATTTTTGAACAACCATGGCATAAAGGAACAGTACGGAAGTCACAGCAATTACAGGCAGCAATTTATACTGAAAGAAATACAGCAAATGGCTAAAGGCATCAAGACATATTTAACTCTCCTATGAAGAATTTGCACAGTTTATATTATTTATCATATAAAATATAATTTGGTATCTAGAATATATCAAATTCTACTTCTGCCATGTCATCTTTTATTAATATTTGTAAGAGAGGGGAGTGAGAAAGCATCTCATGGACAGAAATACACATATAGAAAATGAAAGCATTTTTGCTACCACTATAACATTCTGCTTTTTAAAAAAATCTCCATTCTGATCTTAATCTTTCAGGCTATGCACACACTTAATACTGAAAAGCCATCTTGATTCTTAGAAGAAAAATGTTGCTGTCAAATGGCAGGCAAGATTAAATGCACCTTTGCAATAGCACATTAAATGTGTAATTATTTTTCATATCAACAAAGATTAATTAAATTTCATGATATAGATTGATTACTGAATTTTGCAGCTGTTCATCCTTGTTAGGAAAAATTGTGCTTTAGGCCAAGTTAACTTAGAATGGTGATATTTTCTTTATGCTTTTATCATTACCACTTGATTTTTGGTTAATTTTCTTTTAATGTTTACTATGGAGAGTCTGTGAAACATTTCTTTAGGATTTATGTGAGTGAGAAATTTATGTGAGTGTGAGGATTTATGTTGAGTGAGAAAGTTGAGCTTGGTCTTACGTTTTTACCTGTACCGGGAAAATATCCAAAACGTCTGGTGCATTTTTAAAGTTTTATTACGTATAATATTTATAAGTCATAATAGTTGTTAATTATGATCTCTGTTACATGCTACTTCATTCTTAAAAATAAAAGTTCTTATCTATTTGCAAATACTTAAATATAGGGACAGGTGGGGGCAAAACTGTAAAGTATATAAAGTGTATCATCAGTGCCCCTCTCTTCTACTTCCTGAGCCCTGTTTTTTTCCGGGGTGCCAATGAGAACTTCATTGCCCAAAACCCTCTCTCTCATTACCACGTGATTAAAATATACTTTCAGGAAGGGAAACGGTCTTAGTTCTTTATACATAACTGTGAATGTAAGCCACAGCATCACCTCCTTTAATGGAATTTTAACTTTAAACCTTAATTTTGAGATTTCCCATCCTCCTCCTCCTTGACATTTTTAAAGGAATTTCAGTGAGCAGCTCAGTAAGCATTCTAGAGGGGCCACTTAAGTATTATAAAAGGTATCCATGTAAGAAAAACATTTGTGCCCCCCCTTAATATTTTTGAAATAAAAAAATAATTGTTCTAGGAAGGGACAGGATCTTTTGGACACTTCCAAAGTTATACCACTTTTGGTAGTTTTTACTCTGCCAACTTCGAAGAATAGCCCAGCTCTAAGTAAAACTGAAGTCTAACAATTGTTATTACAGATGATGAAATCTATGTGGTAAAGACAAATGGAAGTGGCCTGAAGAAAGGCTTTAAATATACCCTCATATTCCACCTTTGTCAGGGATAATATGCTAAAAAATGCTGGATAATATGCTAGAAAAATTTCTTTGTACTCATTACTTAATTATATTACATGTACAATTTTAAAATATACTGGTTATCAGATTCAATGAGTTATTATATCATAAAATTTATTATAACATTAAATATACTGCTAAGAAATATTTAACAGAATTTATGATTTCATGCGACATTATTAATAAAATTCTATGTAATAGTTTGTTTTCTAGTTGAATAAGGAAAACAGTGTAAACTATTTTTCTCTTTCCTAAGCATCAAAATATTTCGCTTATATGCACATTTCAAAATACGAGAATACATTTCTTCAAATTATCAGTGAGACAAATGGATTAGAAAAACATGGCTTGCTAGTTTTTCATTGCAAGATACATCAATCTTTGTCCTCTCAAAGGAAAAATATCTGGAATCTTATACCATTCGAATTATGATTTCCCCAGGAAGGAGATGTCAGTCTAACCATTTTTCCAAATGCTTTCCAACATACCTGGGCTCATGATAGTTGAGATATGAATAGTGTTCCAGGAGTTTCCAAGTTATCCCATTATCATAAGAATAATGCAATAAAACTCCTTCACCAGGCTGGTCAGGGGCTCTGCATGTGCTCAGAACAGATTTGCTCCCCAGTCTCAGTGTGAACTGGAGAAACCTACACATAAATTGTCTATAATTAGTGTGTGCATAAACATTTTTAACCGTAATGTTCATTTTGGTCTTTAAAGAATTTCAGACAAATTTAAATGAACTACCCCCAAACTGTATGTTTCTACTCATCCCTCTTTCATAAAATATAAGTAATTTCACTGTGAGATGTATGAATTAAGTGTAGAAGATGAGGTCAATGTGTGTATTTTATAAACAGATATAGCCATAAAAATATAACTGTACATTTATGCATATTTGTATACTATCTACTTGTGTACATACACTTAAAATGCCAATCACTCCTTTAATGCGTTATTTATGAGGCACTGGGGGAAGGGAAGTTGTAGAGTAAATCTAATCAGCCTCTGCAAGCTGTCAAATAAATAAAACTACATAAATAATTAACTAGCCCTTGGCTTAAGAACACAGTTTGGATGCTAACACTTCATATTTTTAAAAATCTAGTCAGTTACCATATCTCAAAGTCATTGGTGAGCCTTGTAATTTATTAAAAACTAGGGCAAATTAACCCTAAATAAACCATAACCTCCCTCCTATCCTGGTTAAAAATTGGAAGATATATATGTGTGTGTGTGTGTGTGTGTGTGTGTGTGTGTGTGTATACACACACATATATAAAAGAAATCAAAAAAAGAAAAATTGAAAATATATCTAAATTCAACATTAGTACCTGGTTTCTGTGTGTATTCTATCCTGCCTTCACTCACCTGGATTGTGAGCTGTCGAGGAAGGATGTAATTAGCTGACGCCTTCCCTCTTTGTTGAAAACCAGGGCCTTACCGCTGGCCAAGACACCACAACCAAAGCTGACTTCAGCACCACGGATAGAGTAAAAGTTATGGTAAGAGGAGAGCCTGGAACTGCCAAAGCTTTCAGAAATAAACATTGGGAATGTCTGGGATGCCATCTCACAAGCTGGGCCAGAAAATCCAGGATCACACCTGAAAGAAATATCGTGAAATTAAATCTTAAACTGTTGATCCTTTTAGAGATTCCTGAATCTACTTTGAGGAGGAGGAGGAAGTCCAGAGGCTAGGATTTGATTGAAAGGTAAATGAGGCTCATTAGTCTTTAGAGAATACCAAATCTGAAGATTTTGATAAAGGCTGATGGACTGTAAATATTCCAGATGAATATAGTCTTTGCACAGCCCTGCTGTAAAAATCTTATGATTAAAACAATATTTCAGGGCTCACCTTCAGCCAATGCCAGCAGTTTATTTTAAAGGCATCCATGTTCATGCACATTTCCAACTTAAAATCTTTCTAAAAGGTATGTCACATGTATATAATTTTATTCATAATGATGCTCATTAACTTTATAGAAGAAACAACACAAATAAAATACTTCTAACAAGGTATCTATAATAAATTTTCTCTAAGAGCAAACGTAAAAGTACACGTTATGCTTGTGATGGGAATTATTTTAAATATTTGGAAACTACTGGAAACTACTCTGTCTTTAACTATTTAAAACTTATATTGGCATTATAAAGGGGCTCTGACACCCCTGACCTAGATAGAAGTCCTTAGCAGAACTGTGTTGCCTCTCAGTGGACTCCCAAATTAGTAGTGCTTCAAGAAAAACAAACCTACCCCCCACCCCCCACAACAACCTGCTTGCTCCCATGTGAGAATGTGCTATATTTATGTTAGCTGACTAGAATATGTATGGAGCTCTCTGAGTCCTCTATCAGTGAGAAAATGCATTTTCATCACCGAAGAATCAATACTTGAAACTTCTTACATGTTAAGGTGTCTACCCGACAGGAATCAATTTCAAATTCTTTGTTGTGACTGCACCATTTCTTTCTCATTACATTTACAATGTTGCCCATTATAAAATAAAATTGGTGTCTTATTGGGTGAGGGATTCTCACATAAGTATTCAAAACTTGCCAAAGCCTAAAGCAAGCCTTTTATAAAGCAAGTGTACCAATGAAGCGAAGTTATGGCATGACTCAGAGGATACTTCTTTAGCAGTATTACTGAAACCAGGGTCCTATGCTAGCCTTTTGGAAGATCCAAGGAATGTATGAACATGCTGAAATCAAATGCCAAATTTTGTACATATTGGATTTTCTGGAGGAGAAGGTCCACAGTTTTTATCATATTATCAAGGAAGCTGCACCCTGAAATGCTAAGAACTACTGTAGCGTGAAGTTTGAGGATTGTCTTGGCATCTTAAACACCATCAGCGAAGGGGAAGGGAAAGAAAACCAATATTTACTGAATATGTAAATAAGCCTCAAACAGTTACCTTCTTTCACATGTTGTCCCATGGACTTAGACTGAATAGCCAAGTAGTTTCCAAAAAGGATAAAAAGATCATCTAAATTGAACATATTTTAAAGTCAGGAAACTGAATGTGGTTTACCATGGCCACAAATTGGAACTAGTGTTCCCCAACAAGACTATCTATGCCAAGTGCATTTCAGGGCAAATGCATTTTTATGCATATTAAGTGCGTCTTATTAGGACTAGTGATTGGGAGAAATTTGTGGTCATTTAGATAGAGATGATTCACACTGGAGTCAGTTTCCATTTAGTGGTTTTGAAAGTCTACTTTTGATCAAAGTTTATTCAATGGGGATAGAATGCTAGTAAGAAGTTTACTCATGTTTAAAAATAAGAAACAATAACAACAACAAAAAACCCTGTAGCCACTGTTTTCCAGCAAAACAGTAGGGTAGCACACACTGGTGATTTCAGGAATGACGTGAGGCTCTCTTGACTCCAAATATGTCCCTTACTGGTTCATCTACCTACCCTTAAATATAGTATTACAGTCGCCCTACATCTCAGGGAAACAGATCCCATTGTTCACATACATGGAGGACACTTGTGAAGGAAGCATTCTAACGCACTCTCTCCTTCTTAGCAGCTCTAACAGGGTTGGGCTTATCAGTTTAGAGACCCAGCCTGGGACTGTACACAGGCCAGAAAGTGTCAGGGAGCAGGAGAGGGTGTGATTCTGGTAGCAAATAGTGGTAGTAATGAGGGGAGCCAAGTGGAGAGAAAAACAGAGCTGCAGAGTCCCAAATTCAAGGATCTGCTTAAAGTAAGTGGTATTGAATATAAATTTCTCTTCCAGGCAATTTTGCTCAAACTCAACACGGTACATATTGCTGGAAAAGGAAGTAGTAGCCAAACTTTTAGCCCAGCTGTATATGAACAAATTCAATGAGCATGACATAAAACATTGTCAGAAACAAGGAAAAAACCTTAACGTTTCAAACTGGGGGAAATAGTCTGTAAAAGCTCAGGAAGAGGAAAAGGCTATGATTATTCAGGATAATCTATGGTGTCAAAAGAGAACAATGTCCAAAAGCATAAAACTACCATTTCGATTTCTGTTTGCACCCAGCGTAGGTGACACAGATGGTTGCCTTACAAAAAACCCACTTACTGCTTTGAGGAATACTGTAATCGGCCTTGCAAAATGATCTCCTAAGTTATTTTTTGTTCCCTCAGACTTTACCAGTCAAGCCTAACAACCAAACTTAACTAGCCTCCCCACAAGACTCACCATCCATGGCCAACAGCTGATTCTTGAACCAGACCACCTGAAGACCCTATGACTTCAAACCTCATGCAGCCTGACTTGCATTCCACAACCCACTATAAAAGCCCTTGCTTTTGGCTAGACGGGTTTGAAACTGTTTCTCCTGACAGATGTCTTTCACATTAAAATTCCTTTCTTCCTTGGCAATCCTTGTCGTCTCAATAGTTGGCTCTTTGTGTGGTGAGTGATAGGACCTAGGCTGGACCCCTTTTGGGGTTCAGGAACAATATTGTACACATGAAATGAAGTGTAACTATTGTAATTACAGATAGGTCTTTCAGAAATACCACCTTCTATTTTCTTTAATAAAAGAAGTTATTGTTTTAAGTAATTTGTTTTCAAAACTTTCAGGACAACTTCAGGAACTGTAAAAATGCCTGGCCTCCTCATGTTAATTTTATGTGAAACACACCAAACAAGAGAATGGCCTGGTTGTGGATAATGGATGAAGATAACAACTTGAGGAAAACATCAGCCAACATGTCATAGATCTAATGAGTAAGTGTTTTGGGGCAGGAGTTGGTGGTTTTATTAAAAGGCACAGAGATACATATTCGACTTTGAAATATACATAGACACTTTTCATTTTTTCATGTACTTTATAAAACACTTTCATTGTGCAGATTTCTTTCCTTGTTAACGAAATTCATTGAAATATAGTTAAAAAGTTAACTTGCCACTCTGATTTCAGTACCGACACATCTTTGCCTCATGCACGTAATTTCTAAGTGATCAGGTTCAAAGACCTTTTATGAGTTCTCCATTCATTCATTAGCAAATTAATTACTCTTTTTGTTGGGAGGACAAGAAGAGATTGACTAGATGATCTGCTACTGAAAACTTATCAGTTGACATGGTTTGGACGTTTGGTCCCTCCAAATCTCATGTTGAAATGTGATCCCCGATGTTGAATGTGGGAGGTGGGAGGTGTTTGGGTCACAGGGGTGGATCTCTCACGAATGGCTTGGTGCCCTCCCAGTGATAATGAGTGAGTTCTCACTTTGTTAGCTCATGTGAGAGCTGGTTGTTTAAAAGAGCCTGGCACCTCATCCTTCCTCCCTTACTCCCCCTTTCTCCATGTGACACCTGCTCCTCTTCACCTGCTTTTACTGGAAGCTCCCTGAGGCCCTCACCAGAAGCAGACGCGGGTGTCACACTCCTTGAACAGTCTGCGGAACCATGAGCCAATAAACCTCTTTTCTTTATAAATTATCCAGTCTCAGGTATTCCTTTACAACAGTGCAAACCGGACTAACACATCTGCATAACAAAGATTGCCCATGGTTTCAGAAAATCCCAAGATATTTTATAATTAAATATTAATATGAGAATGACATAATAAATGTGAATATCCATTTTTGCCATACAACATAAAATAATTCACCAGTGGTGATTAGATATTACACTATTAATGTATAATTTCAGATTTCATATTCAACATCATTGTTCTGTAAAATACTTTATAATCCTCTTGAAGACCCAAATGATTTTCAGAAGTAAATAAGATTGTGAAGTTATATTTAAAGATGATACATTTTCTGATCAAATCTGCTAAATTTGGCCCGGTCTAGTTTACTTTAGCATTGGGTCTATGGGTCATTACTGATTTTTATAATCATTTACAAAGCATGCCAGGAATGAAAATGTGACTCAGGGACACTAGAACAAGATTACGGAAAGGAATGTAACTACACACAGAAAGAGCAGCCATCAAGTTATGAGGAATTCAAATTTGTTCACAAATTACATGAGGAATGCTAATTTTATTCACAATTTAGCCTAACATAAAATTTATCAATTAACTTTTGCTTACAAAATACATTCAAATTACACTTGAATTGCATTAGGAGTATCCAATTTTTTTTTTCTTAAAAAGACCTCAAATCTTTAAAAAGGATATTTAAACAAAAGCCGTGTGGCTTTAATATATAAAGTATACCTCAGAAAGGAGAAGTATGAATATTATGTTAAAATGCTTACTTGCAACCATGTCGAGTGCACTGTCCTCTGCCAGAACAGAATTTGAGACATGAGGGGCCAATGTAAACTGCAGGGAAAAAGAGATCATGTAAAAGACGGTAACATAATTTAAAAACCAAGACCACCACCAGTAGAATTTTGTGAAGCAATACCCATGACATATGGCCTATTGTATGTGTGCTGTGTGCAGGAATCCAGGGTCATATGAGGTAAGTGTTTAGTTACAAATCTGCTGGAACTGTTTTAACTTACACAGATAACCCTTTCAAGGTTTTAATATTTCATGTCAAAGAAGGTAGGACCATATGATTTGGAGTCCTTAATAGAGTCTCTTCTGCTAAGACAATTTTAGACAAAATGTTAGTGCTGCTGCCTTGAGTGTTTTACAAATTTATATGCTTTAGGTAGAAGTAAAGAGTTTATAAAGGATTAATTTGATATATCACAAAGTGGGGAGGTCATAACTATAATTTTCATTCCTATGTGGGGAAAACCTACAACACTGCAGATGATTGTGTTCCATTATTTCTAAATATTTCTAATCTACCCTTCCTGGAAATGAGGAGTCAAGAATCTCTTGTTGAGCATAAAGTCTTCTTCACCATGTAGATTTTTTCTCCCTCAATGCTGGGCTTGATTGATAATGTGATGTTACAAACCTAAATTTTAATCTTCAGAATGCTGAGAAAAAGGCTCATAATTGTTGAATGGTAGGTTCTAAGATACTCAGACTCCAAATACATTTAAAGGTATTACATCTTTTGATAATCAGCATAATTAATAACATACCAAATAGTATAAAAGTGGTACAAAGCCAATGACAAGTTGAAGATGCAATGATTAGTAAGAATCTCATGTATTCAATTTTAGGCATAAACGAATTTACAATCCATTATCATTTTCTTCTCTGTCTTGTAATCATGTCAAACTATTTAAATGATTTTATTTTAAAATAAACTTTCCTGTGGCCTATGCTCCTACAAGCACTTAATCCCTGGAGCCAATTAACAGTGTAGTAATTCAAATGCAATACAAAACAGGTCGAGGAAAAAATTCTTAGTAAAGAAAACTGCTGGTTTAGGAAGAGATTACATAGTAGGCTGAGTAGTTACAGGTATTGGTTTTAGATGTCAGATAATCCTAGATTCAAATATTCTGGTTTCACCTAGGAAACTTTGGATAAGTGATTTATCCTGTCTAATAAGCCTCAGCATTCCTATTCTTTAAAGTGGAACAATAATATTCCTTGGAGGGAAGAATAATTGAAACGTGTCATGCTTAGTATGGTGCCTGGCACCCTATGGTTATAATCGTCACCACCACACCACGGTGAAATATTCCTCACCACCCTCCTGTCCTATTGCTTTGGTAGGCTCCACTGTGCCCCAAGTGCTGAGCAACAAGAAAGGGCTGGCTCCATTCTTTTTCAGTCTGGAAAAGCATGAGGATTGTTTGCACATTTGATTCTATGCCTGCAAGAGGACCTGCTCCAGCTCCTGTAAGTGGTCCACTGCTTTCTGCAGTGTCATTCTGGAGGCTGCTCGATCATGTACCCATGTCATAGTTCAAAAAGCCTCCAACATAAAACAATTCAACATTAAGACATTCCAAATCAATGAAAAAAACTGCAGTTACAAATTTTGTTGTCATCCCTCCCTGCTAAGGATGGAGTCATTAGGACTCATACTATCAGTAAGTTCACAGGCTCCTTTTTCCTAAGGGCGTGGAAAGGACAGATGAGCCTTCTTCACCATTACCAGTAATGTAATCAAGTTAGAAAAATAAAAAAAAAGACAGCAAACATATTTTGCTCTAGATTTTCCATTTTGCTAAGATTTTCAGGGTAATTTCCAAAGTACTTTCTTTACACACTTGCAGAAACTGACTCTGCCGTGAAAGAGGAGCATCCGGCACAGAATTATGACATTGACTTTTTTTTTTTCTGTTATTTTCTCCCCCTTGACATAATTCTGGAATTCTACAGTGAAATGGAAGATTTCCAGGGTGTTTTTGGGCAAGTTAGCACATATTTCTCTTGGGAAGGAATGAGTGTGTGTCCTCTTTTTTCCCTCGTAAAGAAGCCAAAAAGTGGGTCCTGGTTTTGTGAAAGCCTCACATAGAATGATAAAATGGAAGAGATTCCGTCCCAGGTTTTGCACTGGACTTACACTGCCAACCATGTGCATTCCGTATGTCTTTACCTCTTCCCGTTCTACTGAAAGCATGATTGTGGGAACTCAGAGCATGTGTAGCGAACACTTCCTGAACTAAAATCGTGTTGTAATAACCATCTTTAGGAAATTGAGATATTCTTTTCATAGGCTTATATGCTAAAATTAAGAGTGCTTCATTGCACTCTTAATTTTCTCATATACTTTATTTCATTATTGATTTCTAAACTACTTTTATGATTATTTAAGTAAATAAAGGCCTATTATATGATCCTTAAAAAGTATGACAGCAAGAAAAAGTCAAAAAAGTCACTCGTATTCCACTATCCAGAGGTATGTACACATTGTCCAGAGCTAATTAACAGGTACAGCAATTAAAATGTTATACACAATGTTCTATCAATGGAGAAACTCCATTTTTTTTATTTCAGTATATTATGGGGGTACAGATGTTTAGGTTATGTATGTTGCCCTTCCCCTCCCCAAGTCTGAGTTT
Source organism: Avahi laniger (assembly GCA_963575035.1). Lineage (NCBI taxonomy): Eukaryota > Metazoa > Chordata > Mammalia > Primates > Indriidae > Avahi > Avahi laniger. Next base: position 19,239 of record CAUYSK010067760.1, on the reverse strand, counting down.
CAAATATGTCCATTCTTCGGGTGGTGCGCATTGCACTCTTTGTGTATGCCTATACTCACCCCTCCTCCCTCCTCCCCTTCCCCCCTCCCCCCTGGCCAACATCCAATAGATGTTATTCTTATATGTCACTTATGTGTTGATCAGTTAATACCAAATTGATGGTGAGTACATATGGTGCTTATCTTTCCATTCTTGGGATACCTCACTTAGTAGAATGCGTTCCAGCTCTATCCAGGAGTATACAAGAGGTGCTGTATCACCATTTGAGAAACTCCATTTTAACACCTCATCTTTAGATGTTTTTGCAAATGTGCTATGTTTTTGCACATATAACTCATGAGGTCTTTGAAAGTGGGCCTTTTATTGGTCTTTTTTGAATACAGATTGCTTAAAGAATTCATATTGGTTCGCTGACAAATTATCCTGCCTAAAGTTATTCTCAAATTTCAAGAATATAATTAGTTGTGTTTCAATGTCTAAATTATTCAAAAATAACAAAAAGATGGTTAAGACATAGAAAATCAGCATTAAACAATGGTGTAGATCTTTCCCATTTTACAAACTGATCACAAATCAGTGGCTATGTTAAATCTACTTAATTATTGGCATTTTGCCCCTTCTCCTCTCCCTTCCTCCCTTTCTATTTCCTTGTAGTATAAATCTTCAGTCAAATTTATATACTTTCCTGTGGCCTATACTTTTCCCTGAAAATAGGAAACCTATGAATCTACCTGTAATTAAAATAAGAAACCAAAAAAAATGAAATCGGCTGTTAATAACAAATATAAAAAATTTACAACCATGCAGTCCAATAGCTTAAAATATCTTCTCTCATTGTCATAAGTGATAATGGCTTTAAATTAGTGCAAAAATTTCAACAATTCACTTAAAAATTAAAGATAAAAGACTTTTTGTCTATATCTAAATTTTCCTTTTATACTCTTTTTTGTAAAGGAGGTAGAAGTTTCACTAGTATTTTAGAGATGAGGTTTCCTTCTATGTGGTGTCTGCATCTAAAAGATAAGCATTCCAGATGTTGTGGTAGTTACTAAGAGAAGAATGGGTCTTATTTTAATACATGCAGTATGATAAGTATTTATGTTAATTTTGTATAAAAAAATCAAAGAAAATGTTAGGATATCCCTTATCATCAACTGTGAATTTGAGTTTCAGGGTTTTATGCATTTTAAAATTATGTATGTTGAAACAGTCTAGCATCTAATATTGCTGACTACACTGGCTTTTTTTTTGTTTTGTTTTTTCTGATTGCTCATCCCTGGGCTTCTAACAGAATGCAAAGGAGAAAAGGAAGAAAGGGCGTTTAATGAATCACAAGACCGTGACTTAGAAATGCGATTAAGTCTGTGCCGACGAACAAAAGCACAGGAAGACTCTACATCAATGGTATGTGATTAAGACAGGCATAAACACTAACCATTATCAATTGCCCACATGTTTCCAAGGATTGGTCCCGTTTGTCTCCAGCGAATCCTGGTGTTCCGGGTTAGTGCTGCGTTAGGAAGGGGAATCGTTATTCGGTTCCACCTGCAAGAAATTTAGTACAAAACCAACTTAACAATGTCCACATATTTTGAGTCTATTTTACATGCTTTTGATGTTCTAGTTTCTGTGTGCTTGGAAAAGCACTAGAGCATATCGATGAACTCTCTAAAACCTGTGAAGTTTGTTTATAGTGGTAAAGCAGACATATAACTTGTAAAGTCCATATCATGCTAAAGTAGTGGATTTGTTCTTAATAGAAAGCGATAATTATTTTATTGTAAGACGTTCTTTTTAGAAAATTAAAAAAATTTGCCTTTCATTTTATCTTTTGCTTTCTTATAAAGTTATTTATTATTTATATAGATTTATGGGGTGTATATGCAGATTTGTTACATGAATATATTGTGTTGTGGTGAAGTCTGGGCTTTTGTGTAACCCTCACTCGATTAGTAATTTCTCATCCCACTCCTCCCACCCTCCCGCTTCCAAGTCTCCAATGTTTACTATTCCACTAGGTGGATTCGTTACTTAGCTCCCACTTACAAGTAAGAACGCACAGTATTTGATTTCCCGTTTCTGAATTACCTCACTTAAAATAACGGCCTCCAGTTCCATCCATGTTGCTACAAAAGACATGATTTTCGATCTTTTTTATGGCTGACTAGTATTCCATATATACACACACACCCCCCACAAGAAATTTTTTCCATCAATACTCAGACCTTATATATTATCCTGGGGTAGGCATCTATGCTAATTAGCATCAATTACTTTTTATTTTTTGCTATCCCCTAGCCCTATGAACATTTAAAAAGGGGCTAAGAAAGAAAATAATTCCCAACTTAATTTTGCCATCCGTGGAAATATTTTTACTATTCACTTATTCTGGAAAGTGGCAAGTATTTTACATAGTCCTCTTTAATTCTCATAGTAGCCCCCAAAGGAGTGTATTATTCTTCTTAATTACGTGTAAAGAAGTGGAAAGTTAGAGAGGGTATATATCATGACACAGACAGTAGCAGGATTTGAATCCAGGTCCAATTCCAAAACTCAACTCTCCTCCCCTTCTCTATACTGTATCTTCCTAAAAATGAGTATTTTGGCAACAAGTCTTTTGGCAATAACCACAGGACCACCACATAGAATTTAAGTTCCTGTAATCCCAAATACAAGTGAAATACATATAGAATGAGTGATCTTACAAATTGTAATCTTGCATCAGACTTACCACAGGCATTGTCTATTTTTTTTTATAAGATTACTTTTAAAGAAAAGTCAGGTTCCTTACCTATTATGCCAAGAGTGCTAGCCTCAGGATTACTCACTGATTGTCATTCTGCAACAGGGATTCAAGTCTTCCAGTATCTCAGAGAGAATTTACTCACCCGCTGTAGTTCTCAGACGAGTAGATAGTGCTGTGGGGGAGGTGGGGGCCCGCACAGATCTCAGGTAAGCATTCAGTGTGGAGGAGGGACCAGGAGCGCCCATGGTTGGTAGAAAACTCCAAGCTGACACTAATGACACCAGAACAAGCACAACAAAAAGGGGCAAAGACAACAAATAAAATGAAGTTGTCATCTCTGGCTAAGCACATTAAATCTGTAGAACCAACGTAAAATTTTGTTAAGATGCTGTTTCCTAAATGATTGTTTTATCCTTCACTGAAGTCTGGCCAGTTTTCAAAGGGCAATCAGTTAAATTACTGCTATAAAATCAATGTTTTAAAGACAACAAATGGTAACTTGAGCTGTGCTCTGGAGTTTGATAGCTAGAAAGGCAATTACCATGTCTCGCACCGTGACTCCATCCTGAGAAAGGGAGACGACAGAATTCTTAGAAAGGATGCAGCAACACTTCGGCAAGTGAAACCAAGTGAAACTGAGAAGTCATAGCTCTTGAAGTGCTAATTGATTTCCGTGCTTATTATTAGGGGGTCACTAGCCAACATGAGGTCAAGCTTTTTTTCCATTATTTGGTTTTTTTTTCCTGCCTCAGCAATCTGTTATAATGGATGGCTGCCACAGCATGTGAAAACACCTCTGATACCTCAGCTCCAGCTCTTAGAATGAAGGCATTCCCACTCACAATCTATCCAGTCATAGCCCACATAGTAAGCAAAGAACTTTTGGGAAAAGTGTTTATTTCATTAATGAATATTTGATTTAAAATCCAGCTAAAACCCTACTGAGGAACTGCCTCTAACTTAATAGCCAAGTCCGTGAGCTCTCTTTTAATCAGTTGAGTAGACTCACAAAATAGGGCTTCCTACCTGTTCCCAGGTTGATGCGTTCCGCATCCCAGATTAATGGAAAACTGTATCATGTGAGACATTGTAGAAGGGAGAACAGGCAAGACGTGGAAAAAGTCTACAGCCCAGACATTCCTATTATGTCCTTGATGGTTCTTTTGCCTGAGGCAAAATTTGGTAGCAGGAGTCTGAAGTTCAGGATTGATGACCACAGAAACCAAAGATGGAACCTTTCAAACAAAGGAAACCAAAATCACTCATCATCCTTTTATGTTAGTCCACATACATTCTTCTAGACTCTACCTGGTAATCACCATGCACATAACTGCCTTTTATTAAGCACCAGGTAGTGTCCTTTGTGTTCCCATTTGTTGTTTCATGACAAAGATACTATCCTCAAGGAGCATTCGTTTTAGTGACTCAGAATTCCTCCTGTACAGAGAGGTAGGGTTCAGTTTTCAAAAAATGTGTATCCATTTTATGTAACTTTGCAAAAGACAAGGCAACTTGCCATTTACACTTTACCATCAGCCCTTTTTTAAAGTGGATTTGTATAATACTAATGGTTTTCCAAAGTAGTGTTCTGAAAATAGGACTCTAAGCAGAAACAGCAGGAGCCAATGAGTTAATGCATGATAATTTACATAACTGATTTGATCTGAGGCATGCAGGAGACCAGAGCAGGTGTAATCCTACCTTGCCAGGGCTGGAAAAGTAGTCCATTATGAAATCCCAAAAGGTATAACTTGGATTACTCCTGCATGTGGAATGTGCTGGATACTTATTCTGGTTGTTTTCCATTCTAACCTTGATTTTTATCTCGTCTTCCTAACTTAAACCCTGAGATGCTAGATGTTGGCTGTGCTTAAGCTCTTAAAAGTACCTAGGGTGCCATCGATGTGGAGAGAAGGCTAACTAATAATGAGTGTTTGGGTGTGGCTGCAGCACAAATAAATCCACCATTATAAAAAATAATTCTATATGTTGTGACAGCATCTCACATAATTTTGAAGATGTGCGCAAATAACCAGAGGCAATACCTGTCATACATCCAAAGGGCAAAGGAAAAAGGTAAACCTCAGTAGCTTGCATTAACAAAGAAAAAAGCAAAGGTAATAATAATCTGTACTTTTACAATGTCCTCTATCTAGGAAAGCTCAAAATCCTGGATAAACACTCATTATGCCTAATAGCAAGTCTGTGAGGCTGCATAATTATAGATACTTTTTAGGACTGTCTTGGGGACAAGAATCACTGTCAGTAAGAGTACTGGGTTCTGTCTTATTGTCTCTGATAGACATTCTTCCTGATAAAACTTCATTTTTCATTTGTATCAGAAAACATTAAGTGAATGTTAAAATATCCTCTGTGTCTGGCATGGTCTTTGTGGTTTTGACCCTGGCTTGTCCAGGGAAGTCTGAGGTGGGCTATTTGGTGCAGTGATTGGCATGTGTACCTTATATGAGGAATAGGAAAGAGTATCCAGTGCAATGTGCTCTTTCCTTCCTTCAAGCTTTGCATACAGGATGATATCATTTTCATGAGAATCTCCAGGGTCACAAATTCCTCCTGTACAAAACAAAAATTTTAAGTTGTTAGCACCAACTTGCATCCACAAACATATCAAATACATTGTTAAATTTCAGAATAAAAAATAATTATAGTAACGAGATGTTGCTCAACCCTAAACAAAGGCAACCAGACCTAAGTAAGTATCATTCATTTCTATAGCTCAGGTAAGCCATGCTAAAGATCAGACTTGAGATTTGTGAAGGCCAAAGTAACTGCTTGCTTAATGAAATTATGCAAATAACAGTCTGCATCGAGCAGCAACTGCACATCCATGTTTTAACCCACGTTAAAAAGATGTGCTCTGCTTTGTAATAAACTATTACTTCCTCATAGGTAAGGTTTTATGACCAAAGTTCACAATCTGTTGATTATAGTTTTAGAGCAAGTGTAGTGACCTACTGCATCAAAGACTTTTGAAGTAGTGTTATTCAAACTATTGCATATCTTTAATATTTTAGCACATATATTTGTATTTTAAATATAGTTCATTTTTCATTTTTATATTTAGGATCTCATTTGATTACTGGAAGGTACATAGAGTAGTTCATTCCCTATCACTCTACTTTAGTCTTATGAAACACTATACCATTAGAACTAAAAGGTAATTAAGGTCATCCTGATGATGAAACTGCGTAACAGAGCAGGTACCTGAAGCCAAAGATCATTTAATTAACTGGTGGAAGAGCCAGGAGTAGATGCTATGTCTTTTAACCTTTGACACTCTATTCTTTTCACTACTGCATTCTGTCAATAATTCTTGCTATTGCTGGTTTCTACCAGTTGTGTAACCAGGGTTTCAAAGGATAACATGTATAACTAATAGAAGCCTCTCCCTACTCACCACTGTCCTTTAATAACAGCACCACCCGTGACAGAGGAGTATGGGTATATGCATATATTTCATGGCAAATATTCAATCCCTAAGTCTCAAAATTTATAACATTAACTTTTTTATTTTATTATTATCTTCCTAAAAAATTCCTTCAGTTCTTAAATCAACCATCATCAGTGTTAATTTTTATCTATAGGCAATTGCTGTTGCTGATATTCCATAGTGACAGTAATTGAAACCTCTGTCATTAAAATTACTGGGCAGTAGATATATTTGTTCTGATCCATAAACACTGACTATTCCTTCGTTTTTAGCAGTAAAATTTTCATAGCCTACTGATGAGAATTTTGCTTTGTACATATGCCTCCTCTGAGCTTAGAGCATGAGCCAGTCCCCAAGATCCCAGACCTGTGGTGAGTAAGAAAAGTTTTTCTGAATGTATAAACCTGACATCTACACAGTTGACTATAGTAACCCCATTAAGGTCACCTATGGGGCCAATTCTGATTGGCCAGCTGTCTCATTTACATGGCATTCCCATCTCATCTTCCTAAATGCAACAATTTGACATATAATAAATATTTACTGGATTAAGTAATTTGAACTTAGAATAGAGAAGCCAGATATGGTTATAATGTAGATCTCAGCCTAATAGATATTTATTGTTCAAGGGCAACGACCTGTAAAGAAAAATCTTATGTTTTTAACACTTATATCATTCATTTTAGCATTTTATTACGTACTTCAGTGTTACATAAATATATTCCAAACAATGGTCTGTAGGGGGAAGATCCACGTGAAAACTAAATTCCCTTTTTGAAAATGCAACTTTTTTATTGTACATTGAGCACATATTAAAGACTTACCAAAAAAGAACAAAAAAGGTGGAAGATCACAGGCAGGCTGTTTTAGAGCACCACACCTAATGACACAGGAATTGAACTTTCAGCTCTCTCTAATTTCATTAATTTGTTTCCTTAACTCCTCTCTTGCTCTCTTGGGAACAGTTCATGAACTGCATCTGCCCTTCTGAGAGAACTGAGACACACGTGGGAACTCAGCCGAGAATGGCAGAAGAAAGTCCTCAAGGAGCCAAGACTTCACAAGGATGACAGACTTTATCAGAAAGGTCCCTCTGGGGGCAATTTATCAGTTCTGTGATGTTTCAGTGGCAGCAGCTCCTACAGGAAGATATGGATCTTCTTCAGCTTCATAGCCTTTGATGTCTTGTGGACAGTCATGACTCAGGGGCATCCGGTAGAGTAGCTAAGCTACAGAAGGATTTCAATAAAAACTAGGGGATAGTCAATTTAAAAATACTTTAAACATTGTTTTAAGTAGCTTTTAGGCTACTTATATGTATCAGCAAAGTGATTTTGTTGAAGATTTACTACTTGCAGGGCATTGGGCTAGAAGGGGAAATAAGCTCTGATCTCAAAAATTTTATAATTTGGTGAGGAAAGCAAGACTAATATATATTAAAGAATGATAATTAGCAGTAAACTGTTGTGCTGCCATAATTGCAGCAAAAATTCAGAGAAAAAAGGCACAGTGTGGGCTAAAAGAGCTGGGCACAAAGCAGATGCCCAGTAAATATTTGTTGGAAGAATAATAAAGAAATGCACGAATGAATAATGTCAGGTTATTTTTGTCTTGTTCACTACACGCTGGCTCTAAGAACAGTGCTGGATGCTGGTACTCAATGACTGTATATTGGATAAATGAATATATGAATAAAGGAAAGAGACTTTGAACTGAACTTTGAAAGTTGAGCAGGTTTTCCAGAAATGTAGTCGCATCAGATTGATGTGAGCCAAGGACAGAACATATAGACAGGGCCTGAGAGGGAGCAAGTGTGATCTGGTCTAGTTTACAATCAGTCTGATTTTCCTAAGGCACCATATTTAGTGAGGGACTACTTATAAACTGTCTCATCTTAAATCTCTTGACATGTTGCTTTCTTCCCCATCAGCTAACAAAGTTTTAAAGTCTTTTCTATAGGTCCAGTCCTATCCTATCCTATCCTATCCTATCCTACCCTATCCTATCCTATCCATTCTGTTCTATCCACCCTATCGTACCCTATGCATCTCATCCTATCCTAGGTACCCTATCCTATCCATCCTACTCTATCCTATCCTAAAAACGCCTTCTCTGACTGCTGCTGTATCCTCAAGATCCAGACCCATTTCGTTTCTCCTCTCTACTATAAAATTCTTGAAGAAGCAGTCCTCTTTCAGACACACATTTTTAAATTATTATTATTTTAACTCCAAGTACTTTGGTTTTCCAGGCACCACACCATTGGGAATGCTCTTTCTAAAGTCACTGGTGGCCTCTTTGCCCCTATCCTGGTTGACCCTCTCTCTGTGCCATTCCCTACACTGCTAATGTCATCCCACCCTGAATCACTCCTTTAGCGCCCAGTGACACCTTCCTCCAACCTGTCTTTCTGCCTTTCTCAGTCTCCTTTGTCTACTCTTTTTCCCCTCTACCTACACTTAGATGAGGGTTCTCTCTAAGAATGTCTCATGTCTGATGTTACCGTCTGCCTGGGAGAACACAACAACTCCAGTGGCTCCAGTTACCACCAGTATGCAGATCATTTTCAGATCTGATTCAAACCCTGAATAGAATTCCAGCCTTCATATGGCATTCTAGAAATCTTGATCTCAACATACCTAACATTAAAATCTTTTACTCCACACTCGCTCTTTTTAGAGATATGTATTTCTTATTTTAGGAAATCGCACCACTTTTTCAACCACCTAGGAGAGAAATCTGTGTCCTCTCCAACATTGTTCTCATAACCCCCAGTCAACTGGGTGCCAACTTCAGTTGGTTCCATCTCTTCGGTTGTCCCATCTCTGTCCTCTCCTTACATTACAAATATACCTTGATATTTCTGTTGCCTGGACTAGTGCAATAGCCTCCAAATTTAGAGTTGCCAGATAAAATACATTGCGTGAAGTTTATACATGAAAATATTTGTTGTTTATCTGAAATTCAAATTTAACTAGGCTATATTTTTTCTTCCTTTCTTATTTGGTCTTATTTTATTTTTTGCTAAATATAGCAACCCTACCCTAACTAGTCTGTTGTCCTCTAATTTCTGATTGTTTCAGTCTTTTCTTTACACTCCTGCTAGGATTATCTTTCTAAAACACAGGTGATAAAGTATTACAGAATGAACTAACAGGAATTCTCTGATGGTTCCACACTATCTCAAGAAAGAAAATCCAAAGTTCCTTTTTTTTCCTGAGAATCTATATAGAACTCAGGAAAATTAATAAGAAAAAATCAAATAACCCCATTAAAAAGTGGGCAAAGGACATGAATAGAAACTTTTCAAAAGACGACAGAATAATGGCCAACAAACATATGAAAAAATGCTCAACATCTCTAATCATCAGGGAAATTCAAATCAAAACCACAGTGACATATATCACTTAACTCCAGTGAGAATGGCTTTTATCAAAAACTCCCAAAACAACAAATGTTGGCGTGGATGCGGAAAGACAGGAACACTCACTCTTACACTGCTGGTGGAACTGCGAACTAGTACAGCCTCTGTGGAAAGTAATATGGAGATACCTTAAAGAACTCAAAGTAGAATGACCATTTGATCCAGCAATCCCACTCCTGGGTATGTACCCAAAGGTGGAAAAAAAATCATTCTGTAATAAAGACATTTGCACTCGAATGTTTCTAGAAGCACAACTCACATTTGCAAAGATGTGGAAACAACCCAACTGCCCATCAATACAAGAGTGGATTTACAAAATGTGATACATGTATACCATGGAGTACTACTCAACCACAAAAAACAATGATGAACTAACACCTCTTGTAAAATTCAAATTCCTTAATAGGGAATTAAAGAAAATCACTACTCTAGCTCTAATTTTCTTTTCTGGTTTCATCTTACCTGCTTCCATTCATCTATAGGGAAAATCACCCAGCTCCAAACATATCACATACTTTTATTCTTGTGCCTTTTTTCAAAAACGCTTAGCGTGGAATTCTCTTCTTCCCTTAAATGTAAATCCTGCCCATCCTTCAGGACCAAGTTCAAATGCCATCTCCTTCATGAAGCTTTATCCTAGTCCCTCCACTGCAATTACCCACAGCTTCCTCCATGCTTTCGTAGCATTTTCCTTCCATTATGGATATTGCATTCTTTTTCATAGTTAGATGTTACTTGTGGGCAGGGACTCTAAGTAATTTTTATATCCATAACAATAGAGATATATTGAGTCTAAATATTTATTTTGTACTTTTTTGAGTGCTTTGCATGTATTAACTCAATTGACCAACAACTCTGTGATTTAGGTGCCATTATTCTCCCCAATTGTATTTGCCATATATCCTAGCTCAGGGCTCTATACTCAATAGACATTCCTTACTTTTTAAAATTGAATAAAGATGCTTTTAATTGGATAATGTGCTTGTTTGGGCTAATTCAAATTAATTTCTCCATCACAGTCAATTTTATTTTAATTCATTAATAATCTTTGAGAAAATTAAAAATGACTTAATCTCTTATATAAAGACAATTCCATAAAGAAATTTATGTAATGATGACTTAATCTCACATAAATGCACTTAGCATGGTTGATTTACTATGAAAAAAATAAAAAATTCAAATATATCAAAAATGATAAAAAAGGAAAAAAATTAGATTGATTGGTATGCTAAATGTTTGTTGCAACTTTTCTTTGACTTAAGGTTTTCCAGGAATCACTTTTATTAAAATGAGAGCCAGTTTGAATTCTAATTATTTAAAGGAAATGAGCTCTGGGTCTTAAATATGCAAACCATTTCAGAGTCAAGGTGAGGATACCCTTAAATGTGAGATTATTTTATTTTATATCCACAATTTCTCTGTTATCAAACAGATCCTTATGGAAAATGAGTTAGCATCACACAGGTAATATGCTTGAGGGCGTGATACAGTCAGGTTTACCATGCAACCCTGAGCTGTGTGATTACCAGTGGTGAAGTGAGGAACATGAGAGAAATAAATAGCCAGTGCTGATGCCTAGAGTGAGGAGATCTGTTTGTACTGATGAACTGACATCTTTGCTAGTAAGTTCAAAGGTAAACAATGTTTATTTCCTGTTTTACTTCCAGATGTTGCCTGTGCCTTTCCAGTAACTCAACAAAGAAGGCATGTGACACCTACTCACATTTCTGGAATGACATCAGTGAAAGAATATGTAACGGTGGCCCTTGACTAAAAGGGTAAATTTCAAATCTCTAATTCCTCTTTGGGTATTTTTCCAACTTTAAGTATTTTCTCTACAGTAATTAGAAGAAAAATACGTCTTATGAACACCTTTTTCTTAATGTGTTTGCAAACATTAGAAAATAGAGAGTACTACGAAAATTATTAACTTGTTTCTGTCTCAGCTTCCCACAACTGTTATGCAATGATGAGATATCAGTGAAAACAAATGACTCATCTCGATGACTGTGTTTTGGGGAAACTAGAGACTGTGGACAAAGAAGTTGCTTTGTTTTTAGCTTCTCTCCCACTGTCTTTTCAGCAGAAACCTTGGGGGAACAGGTGAGAGAGAGATATTATGGCATTTTGTCTTCAGGCCTTGTCATGGCCCAAGACTAGTTCTTTATAGGATGGTTCCAGCAGGGCTGGTTTGAAGCAGAGGAGAGCACCACAGGCTTTTGCTCTGTCTGCACAGCTTGTATTTCATGAATTTTCATTTTATATGGTAGACAACAAACAACCTTACTTCCTCAGGAATAGGTGTTGGCCTAGGATCTGCTCCAAGGTCAATAAAGTTTGTTCAAAATGTACCTACCCATAACAAAGTAAAACCTCAGGTTCCCATAACCGGTGGTGTCCATGTATGGAGTGCATAATTTCCTCTCTCCATCTTTGAGGAAGACCATTGATAAACCTGATTCTATTGTTCCACATTCCGTACCAATGACAGCTCCCAAGACGTCCCATCTTAAAAAAAATGAGAATCGTTAATGAGAATTAGAATATTAAGTCAAAGCTTTATAAAGTATAATATTTTGTTTTTAATGAGGAACATTTACTTAGTAATGAATAATTCTGATAGAAAGATGTAGTACTACAGATTTTAGGTGATGAATAAACTTTAAATATATTTCATTCACAGTTACAATTTTCCTGTAGAAGGACAAATTTAATCAATTTTATGCATAGTGCATGTACTTCTGATCACAGTCATGTTCCAGACTGAGATAGTCTTTATTTTTAAAGTACTTACAGTTGAGTTGGGAAATCAAATTCAAACAAAGGAAACAGAGAACTAAAAAGACATTATCATAATATAAATACTTACATGGTGTTTTACATATTAAAAAATAATTATAGAACGAAAAGGCTTAAGAACTCACAAAAGTCTAGCAAGTTTTCAAAATGGAGATGGGATTTAAACTGGGTCTTGTCAAAGAGTATTTGGATATACAAAAAAGAATAAAAATAGCTAGCTTTCACTAAGTGCTGTGTGCCAGATCCTTTCCTAGGCTCTTTACACATTAAACTCATTTAATTCTTGCAGTAACTCTGTGACACAGTCACTATTACTATCCCAATTTTAGATGAAGAAATTGATATTCAAAGAGGTTAGGAACAGAGAGCAAAGGATGCAGACAGTATTCAAATCTACGCTGCCTGACTCCAGAGCCTGCACTCTTGCTATGGTCATATCCTGTATTTGGGGTTGATGAATTCGCATGCATATAGTCTGAGAAATTGGAATGACCATGAAACTATTAAGAGGGCAGATATCAACAGATCTCAGCGGAGGGTGTGTACTGGGGAAGAGCAAAAATACGTTTGAACAGTAAAGTGGGACCAATCCATGGAGAACTTGGAAAGAGGGTTCAGATTGTATAAAATAGACACTCAGAGTGATACTTCTTTTCTTTTTTTTTTTTTGAGACATGGTCTTGCTCTATCACCCAGCCAGAGTACAGTGGCACAAACATAGCTCAGTGAAACCTCAGACTCTTTCTCAGATCTATCTTTAGTTCACTATACTAATTCTCTCTTCAGCTTTTTCTAAATTTTTTACCTTTATAGTAAATGTTTCATTTCCATGATTGTATTTTTCATTTTTGAAAGTTCTCTTTAGTGTTTTTATCATGTGCTTGTTGTTTTCTCACAGTATCCTTTTCTTTCAAAATGATTTAAGAGTCCTTTAAAACAATCTTTTAAATCATGTAATCATGTTTATTTCATATCTCTCTCGTGTTTCTCTTTTATCTCAGTTGGAATGCACTTATAGTCCTGTTTGTCATATTTGCTGACTGTCCTTTTTAGTGAATCATAAAATCACATAGATCATAATTCTTGTTTTGAGCTCATCTTCAATGAACTTATTTCCAGTATGAACTCCACACACTTTGAATGGTAGAAATATTTTTACAGAGGGGTTTTACGTTTGTGTTTGTGAGCACCTTGGAGTTTCTCTGGTCTTGAATTCATTTTTATACTAATTTCTCAGTTTAGAATTCTCCCACTCAGGTGGAATGAATGCGAATTGTACTTTTGTTTAGAGTTTCCATTCTCCTGGGAGATGGTTTTCCCCTTGAACCAATGAAAGGAGTTGTTATTCTAATTACTTCTTTGTGGAGAAGGAGCTCTTCAGGGCCCCAAATTTATGCAAGAATATCAGTTCTAGTTGCCATCTGCCAAGAGTCCTATGTGGGTATTTTTAACCTTAATCTTCAGCCTTAGATTATACATAAATCTGGTATACCCTGAGCTATCTAAGGTTTAGCTAAAGGGCTTACAATCCAGGTTTTCAGTTTTCTTTTGCTTCTGGCATTTGCTCATTTCCTCCCCTATCCTAGGGCTATGTATTAAAGAAAATTATCATGCTTTATTCAGCGTTTCTATGGGTTTATAGAGGGGAAAGGATTGCATGAACTCAGACTTGTCACAGCTTCAAATTTTCGGCTGGCTGGGCTGGTACTATTAACAATGATGATAGGGAACTGAAAGAGATAAACTAATTAGTTCATTTCAGTCTCTCATATAATTATGTCATCAGGGGTGTTAACATAACAAAGGACTACATAGAATCCAAATTTTTTTAAGTGATCCATTGTTAAACATAGGCTGGTTAATAACTCTTCTACTTGTCTTTAAGCATTCAAATTATATACTTTGTATCTTTGGTAACTTTATTATAAAAGCAATTTTATAAATAAAAAATAAACAATTGTTAGTTGCCAAATGAATATGAACAGTTCTCCTAAGGAATGGAGATATGTTGCCTTTCAAGAAAATAGATATAATGATCATTAGCCATAATTTCCCCATCCAAAGCTTATAAGAAATTGAAAAGTGTCTCTAAACAATGTATTTAAGCCCCAGGTTCAGTTCTCAATAGAGGGACACTAGTTTCATTAAATTTCATTAAGCAGCCAAACTTGGCTGGATGATTAATATATGTAAATAAAATTCTAGTTATTTTAGGTAAAATGTTTAACATTCTAGTTTTAAAAAAGGCTATATGTATTCTTCCCACAAAGTTTATTAACTATAGTTGACTACTTCATTCTACTTTTAAAGCAAAGCTTATTCAGGGAAATAATTTTTAGAAACACCAAATAGTATACAACTACAAATCACACATTTAACAACACATATTGAAGGTGATATGTGAACCATTAAAAGATGTATTATATATAATTATATATCTGTAACTTTATAATTTGTAAAGTTTATGAGAGAAGTTTAATATTTTAAATTTGTGTTTAATATTTAAAATTTTAAATATTTAATATTTAAAAACTCTCATTTCTCTTTAGTATTTATTTCTGGTCATGTCTAATTTGGCCTTTGTTACTCACACAACTAACTTGCCTACAGGTGGAAGAAACTGAGACACACAGAGGTGAGTGGCTTGCCTAAGGCCAACTGCCTATTTAGCTTTTAAAAAAATGAGATCTTCTGTTTCTCAGTTTGCTGTTATTTCGGTAGTTACAATTCTAAAGAGGGTACTATGCCAGGATGATTATTACCTTGAATCATCCCAGTTTATAATAGATTTGGGGACAAAGTCTTAGGACATACTTCTTTTATTATTTTATATTTTAACAGGTTATAGCAATCATTCAAGGAGCACAAGTAGTAATTTTTTGAAACAGCTCCTAATTGTACTGGATCATTCATAAATTAACCAGGATCCTCTCTTGACATATACATGAAAATTTCACACTGGTTCATTGGTCTTTTACTTGCTCCATTTATCCCAATTAAACCACTCAACCTACTGATCCACAAAGCAAGTTAAGGTTATAAATGATGCAGATGATGACTCCTTTTAGACATCTATCTGCTCTAGAGCATTTTTAAAGTGAAAAATTAAATTGAAAAAGATAGAATTGTCATGGACTGGAAGAACCTCCTATTCAAGCGAGAAATGAGATTAGCAGTCATTTTCTCTTAATTATTTGATATAAATGAATAACTTTTCTAGATAATCTAACTTAGTTATTTTCACAATCTCCCCACACACAAAGCTGTGTGAGATATGATTCAGACTGTATATTTATTTTCAATCTTTATTTTAAAGTCCAACATATCCCATTTTACTCTCAATTGGTCTTTATTTCTCCCAGTCTAACTCCCAGCCTATCTGAGTTTGAAACTCAGATATGTATAATCAAGTGAAATGGAAAGTTTAGTCTACTTTGAAGAGAAAGCAGCAGAGAGAAATCAGCTTTTCTTAATTTTTACAAAATTTGCCTTTTGTGAAAGTGCCGTTGCTTTGAATAAATTACCTTGCATTTATTAAAAATTCAGTAGTAGCCTGTTACAGAACAAGCACATTCTTTCATAAATTTGTCCACACTGGCTCAAACACGATTGGAGGTGAAGTATCCTTAAGGAGATCTCGGAGCTCCAGCAACTACTGAGGAGCTTCAGGGAGGGGCTTCTCAGACATTGGAGTCTCCATCTTTAAGGTTACAAAGTTGTGGTCATTTCAAGTTACAAAAATGACGCAGTCCTTGACTTTCCCAATATAATAGTTACAGGCAGTGAAATTATAATATAACCAAGTCTTTCAGACCAACAGTGCTTATTTGAGGAGCTCTACAGTTTCAGCAACATCTGGATGGCATGGCAATTCCCCTAAAAAGGAGTGTTTCTTCCCTGTGGTATAAATTATGCTCTCTCTCCCCAAGGAAATGCAGTTCTCTGTGAACTGCATTTGAAGCAATGTCCGCCTAAGGGAGAGGGCTCTCTACAACACAGCAATTTATATTTATTCTTTTAGGACTAATTCTAAAATAGAAAAGCCCCTATCTTATTTATTATAAATATGGTGGGATATTTATTATTTATTAGAAATAGAGTAAGGTGAAGTTGAAGCACAGAAAAGTTATCTAATCAATAAAATGCCTTTGGGCAACCTTGTTCCTTGGAGATAGCAGGGTCACAATAATATTAAATTTATATTTTTTAAATAAGAATTTTTTTGTCATAAAAGAAGCAATATTTTTGTAAGCAAAAATAATTTAAAGAGGTGTCTTAGCCAGAAAGCTGACAGTCTTCACTATTGGGTGTTCTGGAACGCTTTGTGAATAAGATTAATTATGTTTTGATCAGTTCAAACTGTAATACTTTCAAGAATGACATAAATTCTTTGAAGGGCAATTTGGCAGTAACTATCAAAACTGAAATTATATATATACACACATGTGTATATGTACACATACATATCTGACTCTCTAATTTTCCTTTTTTCTTTGAGGAATTTATCTTTCAGAAATACTTTAACAAGTACACAGGAATGTTTATTGTGATATTTTTTGTCTATAAACAAGGGATTGGTTACACTGGTGCATTGCCTTTTTGAAATAATGAAGATCTATACTAACAAAAATGATGTTCATAATATGTTATTAAGTTAAAAAAATCAAGTTGAAGTATAACACGTAAAGTGTGATTCTAGGGGTTCTTTTGGTATTGTCATAAAAATTTCTAAATGAATTATGCCAGGATATTTGCCAATATTTGGGGAATGGGAATTAGCACGGGGTGACTTTTGACTTTTACTTTACACATTTGCATTGCAATAAGCGAATAATTTCCAGAAAACAAAAAAGAAAAAAGAAAGGCATTCAGCTTATGTGTATTCCAATTCAGAATGGAAATTTAAATTATCTCATTATAGGTTGATGAACATTAAGACTATGAACATAGGAAACAGGTCTAATATTTTAATCACATTTTCCCTACTAATATTGGCATTAAAGGTAATGGGATGTTTCATATTATCTATGAAATTCTTTTTATTATTTTCTCCAGAATATTTTAAACCACCTAAAGTTGACAACTTTAGATATGACCTAAGATATAGAATAAAGCTTGGCTATAAGATCCTATATTTATCAAATTTATAATTTTTTTTTTAAATCTCATATGAATTCTCTGAGGTTGAAAAAGTACATTATATTCATAAGGTCTCTATTTGGGATGTATTCTCTGATATTTAATGAGGGATGTGACATACGTACAGACCCTTCCACATTCATTTATATTCATGAGGTTTATCTCCAGCACGAGCACTCTGAAGTCTAGCAAGGTGTATATTTTGACAGAAGGCTTCTCCACCTTCATTGCATTTACAGGTTTTCCCTCTAGCATGACAGCTTAAGGTGACGGTAAGGGATGAGCTCGACTTGAGGCTTCCCTGTATGCGCTGCAATTCAAAGATTCTTCTCTTCAGTTGGTTCCCCAGTACTGCACTGAAATTCGATTTTGTTTTAGGTTTTCATTACTTGCATCATGTTTATTCACACTCTTGTTAGAGTAACACTAATAAAAAGATACTGGCTTCAGAATGGTTAAAAGGCACACAACTTTCTCATTGATAAGACAATAATATAACCTAGACTGGAGATTGTTTAAAGAAAATAATGTATTGCCTGGGACATTACAGAGGCTCACTAGATGTTAGTTTCCTTTTCTCCCCCTATAAAATGTAGTGCTATTTTTATTTTACAGTAAGTCAAAGTGGCAACTTGAATGAATTTCTCAATTATAATGAGTATTTTTATACTAGAATTAATTGAGCAACAATCTTAGATGAAGCTGCAGCACAGTATACAAAGTGTTATTGCTTAAACAATCCTCAGATAAGGAGGAACTTAGCTGAAAGAAAACTGTACTTAATCTAACCATGGGTCTTATGGGTCTTATGCACTGTTTAAGATTTCGGCTATAATCTATCTGGGCTCCTAAATTTATTATTTATGTTATTTAAATGGTCAACTGAGTTTTTCTTTAATAAAAGTCTGTTTAAAAAAAACTCCGCTTAATATAATGTTAACTCAGTTAGACTCCCAATCTACCTTCAATTTACTTACCCTGAATTCTAAAGCTTAAATGAATGAAAGCCCTCTATAGTCTTATCAGCATTTTGTTAAAAGTATTCTAAATCAGAAGTAACAATTCTTTTGGATAGGACAGAGGGAATACTTTTTGAAAGATGACAAGAAGATGCTTAAACTGTTCTGAAGAGTTTTAAATAATTTTAAAGCCTATTTTAAATAAAAGTATCAACTTACATTAAATGGTCTATAATGGAGATTGTTCTTGTTGTTTTATACGTAAGTTTGGTTTTCACTGGCTATATGTAAGACTCATTGGTACTCATTACCTGGAATAAGGATAAGGAGCCAGTTGCTGAATTCTGGATGCTCACGTGGACAGCTGATTTGGGCATGGGGGGCCTATTAACCAACTCAAGAATGGCAGTGCCAGCCAGGAGTGGTGGCTCACGCCTGTAATCCTGGCACTCTGGGAGGCCGAGGTGGGAGGGTCGCTTGAGCGCAGGAGTTCAAGACCAGCCTGAGCAAGAGCAAGACCCAGTCTCTACTATAAATAGAAAGAAACTAACCAAACAACTAAAAGTAGAAAAAATTAGCTGGGCACGGTGGTACGTGCCTGTAGTCCCAGCTACCCGGGAGACTGAGGCAGGAGGATCGCTTGAGCCCAGGAGTTTGAGGTTGCTGTGAGCTAGGCTGATGCCACAGCACTCTAGCCCAGGCAAGAGAGTGAGACTCTGTC